>JAFBJS010001962.1:104767-117942 GCA_016785265.1 Paraplagusia blochii
CCTAAACAAATTAAAAGAATGAATCAGGTCCAGTCATGGAGTAAATTCTTAGACCACCCTGCTGTTTCCCTGTTCATTTTAATGCCTAGAACCACATTTGTTTAGACCAATATAATGATAGCAACAAATATAGAGATGTGTATAAGAGACAGGAGAACAAATGACAAGAAAACACGAAGGCTAGGTTCACACTGCACCCTAAAACGATCCAAATCCGATGTTTTTCACCAATATGCGACCACTATCGATTTATTATTGACAATATGAACGACACAGATCTGACTTTTTCAAATGCAACCCAGGTCGCTTCGAGGTGTGGTCCTAATTCTGATTCATATCCGTTTTTTCACATGCAACTGGCTACCTTGGCCGGTCCCCTTAGACCAATCACAGGGAGACAAACGCTGTCATGTGACTCCCGGGTCTCTGCTCTTTGTCACCACAACTGACGTTCATCAGAATTCAGGAAGAGTCGCAGCAGCTGACGCAGCTCGGCGCATGTTTACACTGCGTACACACACACACACACACACACACACACGCACACATTTTTGTGTGCGTGTGTGTATGTGTATGTATGCGAAAAAGCAGCTGTCATATCTGTAGAATCACCACTGCTATGGAGAAGAAATGAAGCTGAGGAATACTAATAACACTGACTCCATCGTCGGCTTCACTTTTTTCCATTTTTTTTTCTTTTTTTAATATACTTTATTTAAGGCACTACATATTATGGCTGGACGACGTTTTTTATATATTGAGATTAATGTGACATCCACAGCTGTTAACTACTGCTGAAGTTGTGTTTCCTCCCGAGACAGTGGCACACGCAGTCGCTCACAGAATTCCTATGGGCAAAAGTATGAATATAGTTATGGTCATTTTCAAACGAAAAAACCATGCCAAAAATTCAATTCTCCTCAGTTGCAGTCGCCGTGAATGAGAACGGGTGGATGGATCAGGAAATGATGAACATATGACTTACAAAGTGCTACACTTAGCGCCCGGATGGCTTTTTTAGAGCACGCAAAGCTCTGCTTGTGATGGATAGTATGAGAGCGCACATCACGCCACAGCTCAAAAATAAATAAACAGTTTTCAACTCCATACCTGCCATCATCCCTGGAGTCTTAACCAAAATACTCCAGCCACTTGATATTTTCGTGATTAGGAGCTTTAAGGCAGTGTTGCGTAACCTGTGGGAGCAGTGGATGATGGATGGAGAGCACAGCTTCACGGCAACCGGGAGAATGCGCCATGCAACTTTCCTGGAAGTCATTGAATGGATCGACAAAGCATGGGCTTCAGTGAAGACCAAGACCATCCTGTCGCGATTCAGAAAGGCTGGAATAATTGGAACTTCAACAGACGATGAGTCTGATGTAAGCGACGTAGAAGAGGAAGTGGTGCATCGTCTACCTCCCGAGTTGGGGGAGTTGTTTAAAAGTGACATTGAGGATGAAGATTTCATTGGATTTAGTGATTTGGAGTGAAACTGATAGTTTGGTAAACTTGTTAGCATGTTCTTTATGCTAGAGTTATCTGAATAACTCTTAATATGTTATGTCATTACTGACATTACCAGGCATGTCTGTCACGTAACGTTTGTATTCTATACACTTATTTAGCCTGTTGTTCTGTTTTTTTTTATTTTAAAATAAATAAATAAAGATGTCATGTTTGTTTTTGGTGTTAGATTTTATCAAATAAATTTCCCCCAAAATGCTACTTATACACCAGTGCGACTTATATATGTTTTTTCTTCTTAATTATGCATTTTTTGGCTGGTGCGACTTATACTCCAGAGTGACTTATACACTTAAAATACGTGTAAGAAAAAAAGTAAGTGTGAAATGTGAACTAAGAAAAAAAAATTCTTATTTACGGATTTCTGAACAAAACGGATACGGGTCAATTCAGGCCCAGTGTGAACCTAGCCTAAGAAAATTCAACCTACCTGACCCATGTTCAACTGAACCTGCTGCCCAGGCTGGATGGCATATATGCCTTGAGCTGGCATTGCACCACCTGGCGGTCTCAATATTCTTGGGGTCATGCTCATCACACCTGCAGTAGGTGCATTTCCTATGAAGCCATTTGGCATCGTCATTCCAACCATCATTGCCTGACTGGGGCCCATCATAGGTGCTGTATTCTGAGCTATCATGGCACCCATGACAGATGTGTGTGGCATGGGGGTGGCCATTCCAGGTAAAGCTTGATAGCCAGTTGAAGCCTGTACAGGAATCTGCATCTGTGATGGGCCCATGAACATGGCACCTGAAAAGACCAAAACAGAGAAAAAAATTCCAATTGTTAGCAATTAAAATTTTGTGCACAATAAAATAAAACCTTAATGTTGACAAATATGGCCACATTCAGTGATAAAGGACTAAGTTCACTTTTAATGTGATCATGACGGGATTCAAAATGTAGACTTGGATAGAAGACAGTGTCACCACAGCATGTTAAAAGAATTGTAAGATTTTTTGTGAATTCTTCAAATTGCCATTAGGATTGCATAATTACGGCATAAAGAAACAGGAAAAGTGAATACCATAAAATGGACTTAAGTACTGAACAGCCAGAGGCTATAAATAGTAAGGTACCGAAACTGAAAGATGAGGTATATTTCAGAATTTCACTAAAAAAATCTACCATCAAAAAGCACTCAGATACTGGGGGAATAGACTGTGGCAGACCCAGAGCCACAAATGAATCAGAGAATACGTTTCTGACAGTTAACAAAAGGCAAAACTAAAACAGATGTCACTCAAACAAATTGCTGAGGGGACTCCCTACGACAAGAAAAGCAAACGATGGAACAACATTACCTACAACAAACTGTTTACTTTGTAGCGATCTTCAGGAAGATGTTCTTAAATTTAAAAAAATGCACAATAAAGCATTATATATTTCAATTGCTACAGTTATGCATTCTAATGTCTTCTGCAGCAATTCATAACATGGTAATGGGGTTAGCACCCTGTCATGCATGAGAAAAATACTTTAAAATACTGTGACACTCATACTATTGAAATGTACACTATAAATATTTGGCTATACCGCCAAGCTGTAAATTGAAAGCATAGGGAAATAAAATTAATAAAATATCAAACACTGACCTGCTGTGGGTTCATCCACCCTACATAATAATATTGAAAAAAATAGGCACTTCAATTTCTATATGTTTTGTAAAATTATTCAATTAATATAAATATTGCTTTGTGCAATTGTGTGTACAGTGCATCCGGAAAGTATTCACAGCGCTTCACTTTTTCCTCATTTTGTTACAGCCCTATTCCAAAATGAATTTAATTATTTTTTTTCCTCAACATTCTACACACAACACCCCATAATGACAATGTGAAAAAACTTTTAGAATTATTTGCAAATGTATTAGAAATAAAAAAAACTAAGAAACTACATGTACATAAGTATTCACAGCCTTTGCTCAATACTTTGTTGATGAACCTTTGGCAGTAATTACAGCCTCAAGTCTTTTTGAATATGATGCCACAAGTTTGGCACACCTGTCTTCGAGCCGTTTTGCCCATTCCTCTTTGCAGCACCTCTCATGCTCCATCAAGTAGGATGGGAAGCGTCAATGCACAGCCATCCTTCAGAGATGCTCAATTGGATTCAAGTCTGGGCTCTGGCTGGGCCTATGAAGGACATTCACAGAGTTGCTCTGAAGCCACTCCTTTGTGATCTTGGCTGTGTGCTTCTGGCTTCGGGGTCTGAAAGATGAAGCGTTTCCCCAGTCTGAGGTCAAGAGCACTCTGGAGCAGGTTTTCATCCAGGATGTCTCTGTACATTGCTGCATTCATCTTTCCCTCTATCCTGACTAGTCTCCCAGTTCCTGCTGCTGAAAAACATCCCCACAGCATGATGCCGCCACCATGCTTCACTGTAGGGATGGTATTGGCCTGGTGATGAGTGGTGCCTGGTTTCCTCAAAACATGACGTCTGGCATACATGTCGAAGAGTTCAATCTTTGTCTCATCAGACCAGAGAATTTTGTTTCCCATGGTCTGAGAGTCCGAAAGGTGCCTTTTGGCAAACTGCAGGTGGGCTGCAATTTTAGAGTTCAGGAGTGGCTTCCGTCTGACCACTTTACCATACAGGCCTGATCGGTGGAGTGCTGCAGAGATGGTTTACCTTCTGGAAGGTTCTCCTCTGTCCACAGAGGAACGATGGCGCTCTGAGAGAGGTCTACATTCAGTTACTTTGACTTCGTGCTTGGTTTGTGCTTTGGCATGCACTGTCAACAGCAGGACATTATATAGACAGGAGTGTGCCTTACCAAATCATGTCCAATCAACTAAATTTACCATAGGTGGACTTCAATTAAGCTGTACATCTCAAGAATGATCAGTGGAAACAGGATGCACTAGAGCTCAATATTGAGCTTCATGGCAAACAATGCGAATACCTATGTACATGCAATTTTTTTTTTTTTTATTACATATGCAAAACATTCAAATAACTTTTTTCACATTGTCATTATGTGGTGGTCTGTGTAGATTTTCTAGCTGTAACATAACAAAATGAGGAAAAGTGTTCTGAATTGGATGCACTGTATGTGCATAAAACTGGGGAACACATATAGATATTTATAGTTAAATATTATTATTGTTATTCTGTTTATTACCACCTGTCATCTAATTAGATTATATGTAGCACTTGACACAAAATTTGTTCGATAACCCTAATATAACATTGAAGTCTGAGCATCTGCACCCCACATCAGATAGATTAATGGAATGGAATGCAACAGCACAAATCAAACAGGGTATTGATTGTATTTTTTTCTTACCTGCTGGTGTTGAATGTGATATGCTGTGAGTTCCATAGAGGGACAAAATAGAGTCCTTGGACAGAGGCTGTTTGGCTGTGTTGTCTGTTTTAGTTGTACTATTACTGTCTTTGAAGAAGTCCAGTTCCTCTGGCCTTGTGGCTGAGCCGACAGTAACCCCTACTGCTTGAGAAGGTGCTGAAATGATGGCTGCATTACTGGACATCATCTGGAGGAAGGGCACATTTGAAATTTCAGGTGCTGTTTTAACCAATCTGTTGATGAAAACAGCACCTGCTGGCATTGCTTGCATTTAGTCCTCTATAGACAAGCTAGAGGTGATAAAGCGATTCTTGCCACCTTTCCCTGTCAGACAGGGATAGACAGTCAGATAGACAGTAGTGTCTTTTAAAATGTATAGTAATTGATAATGAAAAAAAATAATTTTCACAAGGTATCCTTTACACTAATACAAGTACAAACTAGGGATGCTGATATGAGCATAATTTTTGACATCGGATTATATTGGTATCTTTTTTTTAACGAGATTATTAATCCATTGCTGCAAAGCTGCGGCCTCAGCAAATACGCTGGACTTCCTCATGAGGAACTGAGTCATGTGAGAGTTGGGGTAAGATTTAAACACTTTATCACAAGGTGTTTTTTTTTTCAGTGAAGTTAAAAAAAACAACACTGAATGGACTCAGTGAAACAAAAACAACGTAGCAGTAGCAGCGGTTGTCTCTCTCTCTCTCTCTTTAGCTTCCTTAAGAACCACCTGTTCAAGACGCTGTTTTTACTAACTGTGTGTCCCTGTAGCCGTGCTATGTCAGCACTAATTGTATTCGAAATAAGTATTTCTCCAACATTTGCCAGAGAAATTCTGTTTGTTGCTGTCTCTCATGTTATCAAAAAGAAGAGTCGCTTACATTGTAACGATGCTGAAATGTTTTTCTCTCATTAAAGAGTGCTTTTGATTTTTACACTGCAGCTGTTTCTATCTGTGCCCATTTATATTGCCTATTGTTGTGAGGGCTGGATGAACCCGGTTTATAATGTTAATCAATGTTTTTCAAAGTTATTCTGTCCAACACTAGACATTTCTTGTTTACATCAAATGCTGCACAAAGAATCATAGGAATGTTTCAGACAAAATGGTAAAAAATATAAAATGTGTCATTTTTCCATAACTTATATTGAAGTAGTGTGGTTATGTTATTCACAGTTATAAATAGAATTTAGATTTTTTGCATTTAGTCTGGTATCACACTTATTCAGGGGAAATTAGCTGCCTATATCGGTATCGGTAACAGTTCATATCAATATCGGTTAATATCAGTATCGGTAAATGTTATATCATACATCCCTAGTACAGACTTTAAATTGTCCTTTATTCCTTGATCTATAGCATGGATTCTTAATTAGTAGTGGGTCGTCAAGGCCAGCAAAGCCTTCTCTGCTGGCCAATTATTAAATAATAATAATACGTCAGATTTGAATGGCGCTTTTCATGTTACTCAAGACTCTTTACATATGTAGGTACACACACACACACAAAAACATTGGGAGTCGGCGGGGAGGTCAGTTGTAAAAGGCAGTTTTTAATAAATGGAGGAGGATCCTCTTGAAGGAGGATAGAGTGTCCGTGTCGCGGGGAGCACAGTTTTAAATGTATTGCAGTTTCTGAAGAGCAATGGAGGGAAGGCCATACAGAATACTGTTGCAGATGTCAAGTCGAGGTGATGAAAGCATGAATTAATGTCTCTGCTGCTGGGGTGGAAATGGCAGATAGCAGGCTTGCAATATTACGTAGATGTTTTAGTGACGTGGTAAATGTGGGATATGAAGGACGGTAAAGGGCCCATGTAAATTCCAAGGTTTCTGATGAGGGTGGAGGGAGTGAGGAACTCCATGCGCGACGGGGGTGATGTGAGATTTACTGTATTTTGGATGATGCTGATATAGTGGAATCTATCAGATAGGTAAGATTTGAACCAAGAGAGGGCGGTGTTGGTGATGCCAATTAATTCTAAACGGTTTAAAAGGATAGAGTGATTTACCATGTCAAAAGCAGCACTGATGTCAAGGAGGAGGAGAATGGTGAGGGAGCCGGAGTCAGCAGAAAGAAGGAGATCGTTCTTGACTTTGAGGAGAGCCGTTTCGGTGCTATGGTGTGTGCGAAAACCAGATTGGAATGTTTCGTGTAGGCAGTGTTCGGACTAACACGTTACTTGTAACGCCATTGCGTAAGGAAACTACTTTCCTCACTAACTTATAACGTAACTTATTTTCCCTGTCAGGGCGGCAATCCCAGAACTCGGTGGTGGACACTGGAGGTTGGTGATGCCGTGAAGCTCAAGAAGGAGTCCTGAGGCTACCGTCAGGTACAGGCTGGCCAAGCGGGTCGCGGCGCGGGCAGTGGCGGAAGCAAAAACTTAGGCTTGGGAAAAGTTCGGGAAGCCATGGAGGAGGATTATCGGTTGGCCTCGAAGAAATTCTGGCAAACCATCCGGCGCCTCAGAAAGGGGAAGCAGTTCCCTGTCCAGTGTTTACAGAGGGCATGGGGAGCTGTTGACCACTAACGGGAATGTTGTCAGACGGTGAAAGGAATACTTTGAGGATCTCCAAAATCCCACTGACAAGTCTTCGGAGGAGGAAGGAGAGACAGGGTGCTCAGTGGATGATCCACCAATCTCCTGTGCTGAAATCACTGAGGCAGTTTAAGAAGCTGTTAGGTGGCAAGGCGCCAGGGGTAGATGAGATCCGCCTTGACTACCTGAAGTCTCTGGATGCTGAGGGACTGTCTTGGTTGACCTTTGCAACATAGTGTGGCATAAGGGGTCGGTACCTCTGGAGTGGCAAACTGGGGTGGTGGTCCCTATTTCTAAAAAAGTGGACCGCAGGGTGTGCTCCAACCACCGGGGATCACACTCCTCAGCCTCCTGGGACCTACAGCATGCACTGGGGCGTTTCGCAGCCGAGTGAGAAGCGGCTGGGATGAAAATCAGTACCTCTAAGTCCGAGACCATGGTTCTCCACCGGAAAAAGGTGGTAAGTACCCTTCAGGTTGGGAGAGAAATCCTGCCTTGAGTGGAGGAGTTTAAGTATCTTGGGGTCGTGTTATCACGAGTGAAGGAAAGATGAAACTGGAGATTGACAGGCGGATCAGGGCAGCGACTGCAGTATTGAGCTCACTCTATCGATCCGTCGTGGTGAGAAAAGAGCTAAGCCAAAAGGCGAAGCTCTCAGTTTAACGGAGAATCTATGTTCCTACTCTCACCTATTGTCATGAACATTGGGTCATGACTGAAAGAACGCAATCCCGGATACAAGCGGCGGAAATTAGTTTTCTGCGCAGAGTGGCAGGACGCTACCTTAGAGATAGGGTGAGCAACAATGTCACCCGGGAGGAGCTCGGAGTACAGTCGTTATTCCTCCACATCGAGAGGAGTCAGTTGAGGTGGCTTGGCATTTACATCGGATGCCCCCTGGATGCCTCCCACAGGGGTGTTTGGGTCCCACTGGGAGGAGACCCAGAGGAAGACTAATGACACACTGGAGACACTATGTTGCCCGGCTAGCCTGGGAACTCCTTGGGATTCTCCCAGATGAGCTCAAGGAAGTCTGGGGAGAGGGAAGTCTGTGTATCCCTCCTCCGAAGGTTGCCGGCTCTGGATAAGTAGATGAAGATGGATGGAACACTTTTCCCATTTCCCGTGTGTGTGTGTGTGTGTGAGAGAGACCTGGGCGGGTCTTCTTGCCTCATAGGGAAATAAACAGTCAGACAAAATGTCTAAAACATCTGATTTGTATTGTACACAGTGAGAGACAGTGAGACCGCGCGAGAGAGCGAGAGCGAGAGCGAGAGAGAGAGAAAACCGATATAATCCGATATAAAAATTATGCTCACATCGGCCTGATATGTATCGGTGGACTGATATATGGGACATCCCTAATTTAGGCACAGCAGGTAAAGTTTGTTATCTATAATGAAGTCGTTTAAGATTAGGCTTTTATTGTTTAGGGATCGTGTGTTGAACAATGCAAATTTCAGTTGCTTTTGTTATTGTGGTGGAAGTTGGGACTGCCCGAAGATTGAAGAAGTTCATGGATGACACGTTCTAATGACTTGTGTTGTGATGACGTAGGGAGAAAGTGCAGAAGCCAATGTGTAAGCTGCAAACAGTCCATAGTGTTGGGATTGAGTTTTCAGCGTCAGAAATGTATATAAATTTACAGTGGCATAGAAGTCCGGAATTTCTGAGGGTGTTGATTATGTTCGGTGGAAAGGGGCAGTTTGGGAATATGCTGGTAAAGTTTGGTTGCGTGTGTAACAAAAAAACATGGACGCAGTGAAAAGGCAGTTCCTCGTGATGACTGTGGCGGGTAAATCCAAATATTGAACCAAGATGAGGTGATAACAATGCAGAGAATGAGGGTCAAAGCTGGCCGTCGAGGGAGTAAAACAACAGCTCCCTCGATGGAGGCAGCAGTGACTTACTCATGCCGAGGGGATCTATATATTATAAATATAAAGATATATATACCCTGCCTGGTCTTATCTTATTATAAAATAATAAAAATAAGCTAAATAATGACTGAATAAATACCTTTAAACAGTTATCAATCACAACACAGAGACTGGGTATTGTCTCTTGTGTCTAGTAGAACTAATGTGTATCTTTGTCCTTATTTAGAAACATGCCGTTTGGTTTCAGATGTTACCTGTGAAAACTGAACTGCGGTGGATGCCGGGAGAGGGTTGGAGACCATAGGACCAAATATTTCCAGGTCATTATTGTTTTGGCTTGTGCAGGAGCTAGAATCATTTGCATATTCAGGAACTGGCGCTTCTGCAACAACAAAAAACAACAAAAAAAAACAATGAAGATGTTAAAAGCATTTATTTATTTATTCAACCTTATAAACATTATACAACACACAATGAAATGGCATTTTTATTACTGTCTCAAAATGTATATTTTTATTAGAAAATATAAAGCCATTCTGAAGATTGTATTAAAATAAGATTTTATTGTTTTAAGGCAGAATTTTCAAGATTAAAGATTCCACATTGATTGTGTAATCAAATTGTCAATAATATCCCTGATATTAAATAAGCTCAATCAAGTGGGTGATTTATAATTACATGTATTGACTGTATTCACAGCACACATAAAAACTACAAAAATTATATGTTTTAGAAGTGGAAAAAAAACTTGTAACAAAATGCTTTACTGTTCATTCCAATTCAATCTATTTTTATGCATCGCCAACAAATTAAAATAATCCAATTTACCCAGTAAATGTAGTATCTAAAAGCAAATTCAGGTAATTCTTTACTTTTTTGTTATTTGTCTGTTATTAATAACCCAACAACACAACACAAAACACAATTACCCTTTCCTCCAAGTTCTTTTTTCTAGTCTGGATAAATAGGTAGGGACGGTGACCTTTTAATGAAATTGTACCAGCAAACATGCAATTCTGTTGTGACTAGGGTTAACAAGCAAGAGATTGAACAATCATACAAAAGTACAGTGAAGGTGATGACTAGTCTACAAAGAGAAATCATAAAAAATATGCAAGAAATAGTAAATCAACATAGTGAAATAAACTAAGTGAAATAGCCTAGAAAAGGGTGCTCAAAAGAACAGAATCAAATAAGAACAATTTGGAAGAATACTTGTAGTTGCACTGGCAGTGTGAATGTGTATGAGAAGTGCATGCTTATGCCCCTTCAGGTTTAGAAAAGGTACCGCAGCAGCTGCTGAGTTCACACACTTTGATCAAATATGGTCGGGAACCACCCACTTGCTAGTCCCCATTAAAAGAGATTTTATTAGTGGACATATTTAAGTGTTACTGGTCGCAATCCACATCTGCTTGAAGAAGACAATTTCGGAAGATGCCAACTATTTAGCAACTTATTTTTCACTGTGGATGAAAAGTCCAAGGCAAGCACATTTGTATTGAGACATTAATAAAGATTATGTTTACCATTAGTATTAAGTTAATTATGCTTAAATAGTTATATGATCCTGATGTTAGCATTATAGCTTGTCAGCTAATCAGCTACTTAGCTCATTAGTTAGCAATATACAGAAAAGATTTTGCTTCAGATGTTGGTTCGTATTGATCAGAAGATCAGGTGGTTCGAAGTTACAGAAAGAGGAATGTTATGAAGACTTTAGAAAGGAAGTGAGGGCAGTTCTTGGCTGTGATGGGGAATTCCCACAGCTGGGATATGACTGGGATACCACAGCTAGAGTCATTAGGGAGACAGCTAGGAAGGTCCTAGGTGTGTCCTCTGGACAGAGAAAGGAGGACAAAGAGACCTGATGGTGGAATGATGAGGTTAAAGAGAGTATTCAGAGGAAGAAATTAGCAAAGAAGAGAAGGGATAGTGACAGGAGAAAAGAATAGACTAGAGTACAGAGGGAGGGCAAACAAAAAGCATAAAAGGAGTTGTACGAGAGGTTAGACACAAGGGAAGGAGAAAATGAGTTATACATTCTGGTAAGGCAGAGAAATCTGGAAAGGATGTGCAGCAGATGAGGTTAATTAAGGACAGAGATGGAAATGTCATCACCAGTGAGGAAGGTGTGCAAGGAAGATGGAGGGAGTACTTTGAGTAGTTGTTTAATAAGAAAAATGATAGGTAGTGTAGGAATGAGGAGCCAGACTCTAACAGGGAAAAAGTAGATAAGATTCGAGAGGTTGAAGTTAGAAAAGCTCCGAAAAGGATAAAGAGTGGAAAGGCAGTTGGTCCCAATGACATACAGAGACAGTGGAGTGGAGACAGAGTACACCTGTGTGAATGAAAAGGGGAACAGTGGAATGGTGAAGTTACAAGGAGCCGAGGTGGTGAAGGTGGATGAGTATAAATACTTAGGCTCAACTGTTAACAGCAGTGGGGACTTTGGAGGAGAAGTGAAGAAAAAAGTACAGGCAGGATGGAACAACTGGAGAAGTGATTTGTGATAGAAGAGTGTCGGCTAAGATGAAGGTTACAGAATAGGCAGAAGACAGGAGGCAGAGCTAGAGGTGTTAAAGAAGTTAAAGATGTTGAGGTTCTTTTTGGGGTTGACAAGGATGGACAGGATGGACAGAATCAGGAATGAGGTGATTAGAGGGACAACACAGACAGAAAGGTTTGGAGAAAAAGCAAGGGAAGTCAGATTAAGATGGTATGGATAATGGTTATGTGGAGGGACAGTGATTATATTGGGAGAAGAATGCTAGAGATGGAGCTACCAGGCAAGAGACGAAGAGGAAGGTCAAAGAGGAGATTCCTGGACGCGGTGTGGGAGGATATGGAGGTAGTTGGAGTTAGAGTTATAAGAAGTAAATTTCATATTAATCCTAAAATGTTTGACGTTTTTAGTATAAGCTTTTCTTTATGAAGGAGTACTTAAGTTAATTTAGACCTAAGATTAGAGATGGTCATGCCAGGGTGGGGGGTAAGATTTTAACATTATATTTTATCATTTTTATGCAACAAAGTAAAGACAAGCAACAATGGAAATGACAACACGACAACAAAGCAGGTGCAGCTGACTCTCAGACTGAAAGTTAAATACAGTAAAGAACAGACAATTTCATTGTCTTAGATAACCACATGTTCGCTAAATGTGTGAAGTTTCTCCAGAGATCTTTTTAACCTTATACTGCAGCTGTTTCTATATGTGCCCATTTACACTCACCGGCCCCTTTATTAGGTACACCTCTCCAACTGCTCATTAACGCTTAATTTCTAATCAGCCAATCACATGGGGGCAACTCAGTGCATTAAAGCATGTAGACATGGTCAAGACAAGCTCCTGCAGTTCAAAACTGAGCATCAGTATAGGGAAGAAAGGTGATTTGAGTGACTTTGAACGTGGCATGGTTGTTGGTGCCAGAAGGGCTGGTCTGAGTATTTCAGCAGAAACTGCTGATCTACTATGATTTTCACGCACAACCATCTCTAGGGTTTACAGAGAATGGTCCGAAAAAGAAAAAATATCCAGTGAGCAGCAGTTCTGTGGGCGGAAATGCCTTGTTGATGCCAGAGGTCAGAGGAGAATAACCAGACTGGTTCGAGCTGATAGAAAGGCAATGGTGACTCAAATAACCACCCGTTAAAACCAAGGTAGGCAGAAGAGCATCTCTGAACGCACAGTACGTCGAACTTTGAGGCAGATGGGCTACAGCAGCAGAAGACCACACCGGGTGCCACTCCTTTCAGCTAAGAACAGGGAACTGAGGCTACAATTTGCACAAGCTCATCGAAATTGGACAATAGAAGATAGGAAAAACGTTGCCTGGTCTGATGAGTCTCGATTTCTGCTTTGACATTTGGATGGTAGGGCCAGAATTTGGCGTAGACAACATG
>JAFBJS010001965.1:15037-25163 GCA_016785265.1 Paraplagusia blochii
AGGAGCAGAGGTGGAGAAGGTGGAGGAGTTCAGATACTTAGGCTCAACCGTTCAGAGCAGTGGAGACTGTGGAAGAGAGGTGAAGAATAGAGTACAGGCAGGATGGAACAACTGGAGAAAGGTCTCTGGAGTGATCTGTGATAGAAGGGTGTCAGCTAAGGTGAAGGGAAAGGTTTACAGGACAGTCGTGAGACCAGCCATGATGGATGGATTAGAGACACTAGGAATAGGTAGAAGATAAGAGGGAGAGCTGGAGGTGGAGGAGTTAAAGATGCTGAGGTTCTCTTTAGGAGAGACAAGGATGGACAGGATCAGGAATGAGGTGATTAGAGGGACAACACAGACAGGACGGTTTGGAGAAAAACTAGAGAAGACAGATTGAGATGGTTTGGACAGTGGATTCATTGGTAGATCCTAGAAATGGAGCTACCAGGTAGGAGACAAAGAGGAGATTGATGGATGCAGTGAGGGAGGACATGGAGGTAGTTGGAGTCAAGAGTTGAGGATGGAGGAGAACAGTGGGAGATGGAAGACGATGATTCGCTGAAAGGAAAAGAAGAAAGGACATTATGTAAAAAAGTCCCATCTGATACAATGGACAGAACGTGGCACAGATGGTGAAGGATGCAAATGCTGACAGAAACAGTGAAAGTGACCGTGAGGTTCCGCGAGAGCTGCTGTGGGAAGGACTTGCCAATGACGTGAAGTTTGGCTGCTAGTTTCTTGTCTCCAACCTGCAGTGAATATGTTCCCATGTCACTGAGGCTCACGCTAGAAATGCACAGCATGTGTTTGGTTCCCATCTGCTTTACTTCATATTTCCCATGAGAATACTGGATTCTCAGCAGCTCCGTGCCCTGAATTGAAAACAAAACACTCTGAGAGATGATTTTTTATACACTATTTGTTTTATGTTATATATATCAAACCCACACAGTTTGGGTTTTTATGTGACACGTTGTAAACCCTGACTGCCTGAGACAAGGTACACCAAAGTTTATATGCGTATAATCTGACTGATCTTGTGTCAAACTAAGGCCCGGGGGCCGAATCTGGCCCACAGTGTTATTGAATTTGTCCTGGGAGATTATATTAAATGTATGCAAGAGTCTGCCCACCACTATACAGCACCTAAATACTGGCAAGGTTATTAGTGTTAGCAGTAGTGTGCTATGTTACTGCACAAAAAAATAATGTTGTTCTATGAAAAGGCACTCAAAAGGATTCACCATTCAAGCAAAAATTGTGTTTTCTTCTGAAAAAAAAATCCACAGTAAATATCTGATAATTTTTTTTTAGTTTGTTTTTCTATAAATATTAAGTTTTGTCCACGAATCCAACCCAGTTTTTAAGGCACCTTTGCTTTGAAGTGTGACAGACTTGAACTTCTTAAAAAACACATGTAAAATATTATCATTTTTGTTTTAGTTGTAAGATTTAGGAATGTAGACTGCCCTTCTCCTAGCCTGTGGGTGGTGCTAATTACACACTTGAAAATTCTCTTCTATAAATACAGTAATTTACACATACTAGGTCTACTGGCTGTGCTTAACACTACAGACCAGGTGGCTTTTGGTCCAAAACATAAAATATGTGAAAATCAAACAAAATGTTTCTGGTTTTGCAGTCAAACTTGATATTTTTTCTATTATTCCCATTACTTTTTGTGTTTGGACATTAGTGTTTTTCATTGACAGTTATATTATTGGGATCATTATACATCTTTTCATTCATGTTCAGCAGTTGCCACAATTCTTTTTTACCTATAAAAAAATCTATGTTTTTCAGAGAACAATATTTGTTGTGTTAGTCTTTATTTTTTATTCTTTATGGTGAGGAAAAAAACTGTTTTCCCTAAATCCCTTTTAGAAAGACCAGCAGACCCTGGACTGTGAATGTCTGAATGTTTCCCAAACACTGGATGCCGACCCTGAGGTGGGTCAAAAGAGATTTTTTTTGGGTCATCTCCTGTTACGTTTCGTAGGAGTTTTTGTTGGTTGAGTAACTGAATTTTGTTGTTAAGATTTAAAGTAATTATTCAGATATAATATGGTCAACAAAAAAGTATTCACTAATGGTCAGCAATGGTTATTTTTTTATAATGTCTATTGATTTGGGTCACAAAGGTTTGTGACTTTTAATATATGTTCAGGAAAAAAGTTTGGAAACAATAGATCTCTAACTGTCCTATTTCTGGACAACTCGGTCTTCCCCAGAGTCCCTGCTATTTGTCAACAAAGTGCATGCAAATGTTGGCACACGAATAGAGTTTACCAGAAACCAGTTCATCCTTGTGTTGGGATCTTTCAGTTCTAGAATGGTATCAAAGATGACGTTACTGTCAGCTTTTACGGTGATGTCCTCCAGCGGCTTCAAAACACGAACCATCTGCAAAAAAGTGAATGTTTACGTATGAATGAATAAGAAAAGCAGAAGGAGTGACAGTCGAGCCTTTGTCATCACATCATACGACATCAATGTCATAGCGGTACGTTGTGTTCTGTATTATATTCAGAGGTGTGGATTAGAAGAGATAGAGGATGACAGGCCCACCTCCACATCCACTTTCTTCTTCATCTCCTTCAATCTCCTCAGAATGCCTCTGAAGTCAGTGAAGCCGTACTCTGCACAGATCCTCTCGTAGTCCTTTTTGTCAGCTCCAGCCAAGATCTTTAACATCTCTTCCTCTGAGGGAGGCTTCTTGTCCTCCTTCTTCTCCACACTGCTGCTCGGGGTGTATGGATGGATAGATAGATAGATAGATAGATAGATAGATAGATAGATAGATAGATAGATAGATAGACAGGTAGGTAGGTAGGCAGACAGACAGACAGACAGACAGACAGACAGACAGACAGACAGACAGATAGATAGATAGGTAGGTAGGTAGGTAGATAGACAGACAGACAGACAGACACAGAATCACATAGACAGACAGACAGACAGACAGTTAAATATGTAGATGTGGACAGACAGATAGAAAGATAGAGGGAAAGATGGGTAGATAGATCAAAAAATAGATAGGTAGATAGACAGACAGACAGACAGACAGACAGACAGACAGATAGATAGACAGTCAAATAGATAGACACAGTTAGATAGAGAGACACAGAGACTTCAATAGACTGCAATCAATCTCTTGGGTATTAAAAAAGATTATTGAAATTAGCTTTAATGCTGCCATCTATTGACTTTTACTGTCACATACAAATGTCACAATCAAACACACATTTGTGTTATTGTGTTATGGGGTTTTTATTATCAGGGAAATCCTGGTAAGATTTTGTACCAATTTTGGAAGTACAAAACACGCCACTATCCTTTATCCCTAATTAGAAACGTTTTATTATTATTTATTTGTTGAACCTAAACCAACTTAAAGACTATAGACAGGCTCATAGATAAATGTATATGTGTGAGTCTGTGTTTGTGTTGGTAACATGCAGGTATATGTCAGTGTCAGCGTGTCTATACACGTGTCTGCAATGTTCAAAAACATCTCAAAGTCTGACTGTGGTGACAGTTCTGCATGGTTGTGCGCTTCATGCCTTTTAGATATTTCTTGATGAAGCCTAAAAAGGGAATCTGAAGGACGGGTGTGGAGGAGGATCAGAGAAGAACAGCTCCATCACACCTTGACAGGATTTAGAAACATCACGCTTAGCGTTTGACAAAAACCAGCCTGTGCTCCTACCGTTTCTTCAACTTCTTTTTGAAGTCCAACGCCGGATCTAGAAACAAAAAAAGTCGGGAGAAGAAGCTTTCATCTGAGGCACAGGGTTTATAAAAGAATACATTTATATCAGGCACGTAAAACCGAACTGAAGGCTTTCTCATCGCCATCAGAAGAAAGAAACATTTTTATTCTAAAATACTCAAACCTACTTTCAGTCACGATCAGTGAGACAGAGCCAATGGCATCTCCGTGCTGGTTGGAAGCAATGCACTTGTAGACATCAGCGTCTTCCATGGTCAGGTTCTTGATCTGTAAGAGAAATGTTTTGTTTGACTAATATTACACAGTATGGTCACATCCATCAAGTCTGAGGGTGCAGTTCTTATTTTAGGCAAAGGGAGGCACTGTCACTCTTTAAATATACACCATAACGCACATTTATCTTCAGGAGACAGATGGGAAGGGAAGTTCCATATGTCTGAACCCACCACGTTAATTGCTTTATTACAGTTATTTAAACTTCACTTCTGATCTGAAGTTATCCAGAGAGTGGTTTTAAACCTCCAATCCAAAGGACCAACAAAGACGCAGACACATACATGCAGTGTCTAGTACTTCATCCCATCTCTGCTCCATGTGTCAGGATTCAGCAGAAACAAAGGTCAGCGATGTCTATCACAGCCCAACACTTTATATTCAAAGGACAGAGTGAACACAGATCAAACCTTCAGCATGAACTGATTGTTGTTGTCACAGAAACTTTTAGCAGCGTCTGACAGCAGGGACCCACTGACTCGCTCCCAGCTGACGGAGGGTTGAGGATTCCCAGTCACTTTAGCCTTAAACACTACGTCCTCACCTGTGGACGTAAAAGAAACAAAATACAATGTAGAGTTTATGTGTAAAAGGTTAGATCTAGGTCAGTGAAAGATTTCTGCAGGGAATAGCCCAAAAGTGTTCATTGAAGATTGCCAACTCAGACAGACAGACAGACAGACAGACGGATAGATAGACTGAAAGACTGAAAGACAGACAGAGACAAGTAGACAGATAGATAGATAGACATAAACAGAGAGACAGATGAATAGAGAAAAAGACAGACAAATAGATAGACAGACAGACAGATACGCAGTGACAATTAAATGGACCTGAACAGTGAACGGTGGATGTGTGTGGATCAGTAGGTTAGTAGTAGATAGATAGGTTAATGTTAGTTGTAACAGTAGATTAGTAGGTAATAATTATTGCTGCGTGTGGTGTGGTTGAGTAATTGCAATCAAAATTATTGTTGTTTTTATATTTTACGATGTCAAAATTACTGCTGAGTTACATACACATAGGTACTCACATATGCATATATACGTACGTAAATACGTACACAAATAAAGGCATTGATACAGTAGCATCCTCAACATACAAATACACACACATGCAGGCCTAGGCCCATGCACACCTACGTGGATGCATCTGCAAACAGCCAAACTAACACATGCCTCGTGCAGCACATTTAATTTATACAAACATCAGTAACATGTACTTAGAGTGACGAAAATGCTATAAAATATTGAGTTTATATAGAAATATAATAGCATGACGATCAAGAGTGAGGTATATTGCACAATATAATGCAGAGTCATTGCTTATGGTTCCCCCACCATTGGTTGTGGTTCCCCCACGACCAATGGTTGCTTCTTCTCCCCCTCAGAGGAGAATTAAAGTGTTTAATTGCCCGGTGGACAAAGGGGTTTCAGAATAAAAGATCCACAGACAGCGATTCTGAAAAGATCCTTGGCATCAGCCGTGTGTGAGTGTTGATTTATGCCTTGTGTGTCTCCACAGTGCTTAAAATACCAGAGTTAAAATGTTACAAAAGTTAACACACATCATCTTTAAAGATCTCTTCCTCCTGTTTCCACTAGACTTCAGTCCATGTCATCTGCAGTTTCTAGGCAAACCATAGGCAGGCGTCTAAAATTAGCAAACGTGGTTCCCTCTCAGGACTCTTCCTCCCTGGTGAGGGATGGCAGTTGTTTGTAATGTAATGCAATGTGAAGACAGATATTAGGGCCCGCAAAGGGCATCTCTTGAAGTTTACAGGCATTCGGACAAGGAAAGGATGGTTCAGCTCACCCTCCTGGGCAGTGACGGGACGAGGCCTTTCCTCAAAATCTGGGACAGATTCTCCCTGGGGAACGAGAGGAGATCTCTGTACCTGGATGAAGGTCTCCAGCACGGCTGATGTTTTACGTTGAACTCCAGAGTTCTCTGAAGAAACGAGCAGGACACCAACACAATAAGTCAGTCTAAAGTTCTGAAGCAGGTAATCAACAAGAAAGAGGTAGTTTAGATCTGACCTGGGCAAACTAAGGCCCGGGGGCAGGATGAGGCCCATTTGGCGTTATAATCCGGCCCACCAAATTATACTGTTAATTTATAATATCGTTATCCTTCTACTTTTTCCCTCAAAACCCTAACCCTAATGCTAAAAGCATTTGAGCATTTTGCCTTTATTCATTATTTGTCTAGGTTCATGGAGAATCTCAATCTTTCTGATCCTGACCTGGCCCGTGACTCAAACTTTAGTACCACCTGGGGCCCATTAGTCAAAATAATTACCCAGGCCTGGTTTAGATGCAACTTCACATCTCTTAAGGTCCAAGTCTTGATGGCACAACAACACCGGTATTTCTTTTGCTTGCCTTTCCTATGTGATTTTTACGTTTTTTTTTATTTTGTTTGATATGTCTAAAGTGTGGAAAATCTTTTAGACCCTGAAAGTGATGAGGGCCATTGCAGATTTGGCTCAATATTGGAACATAGGTACATTTTCTTTACAAGACTATTACATCTATCACAAACTTAGGGGCAAAGGTGGGCTAGTAGTAATGGAATCCAGGTTGAATCCATCAACTGCCAAATTACCATTGAGGTGCACTGAGCATGGCTTCATCCCCACAAATCCACCCAGTTACCACTGCACCCCGGGCACTCAAAGCTGCCCACTGTTCATTACTTTGGTGACAGGTTATATACAGAGATCACATTTCGTTGTGTGCAGTGGTGTGGATCGCAATGACAAGGAGTTTGCTTTCCTTCCTTCCTTCCTTCCATATGGCACATCTTGGTCTTTGCTATTGAACCTCACTGTGTTGAGGCCCACTAGATCGAGCCGACCGTCCTGGCCAGGATTCAATCTTTCCCAACAGGTGAGTTTTACCTACTGTATACAGTGAAGGTATCTTCAAACCTAGATATTAAATGTTCTTATGACAATGGTGAATAATTCAAATCTTTGGTTCTTGACAAACCTTGGGAAACTTTGCGTAGTTTGGTGGAACTCATGGTGGAGATACTGGAGGAGGAGGAGGAAGAGGTGGTGTTGGAAGAGGAGGAGGAGGAGAAATGTCTCATTTGTCGCTCCATCTTATCGATTTAGCCTCTTTTGGCCTGGAGAAGAAACAAAAAATTCCAATCTGTCAACAAACCGCAATAAACACACTTAAAAGTTCTGATCCAACAATTTCACAATCTGCAGACTCATTAGACTCCTCATTCCTGCCGACACTTTAGGTTTAATGGCTTAGGTCTGAAGAGAAACCAGGGTGAGAGAGGACAGACGTGTTGCTCTTCAATTATGTGCTCAAATAAAAACATTGAGAAGTGCCTGAGAATTGCGGCAGGCGGCAGACATTCCTCTGTGCCACTGGTAATTAGATGGGTGTTTCAAAAAGAGCAACTTATCCTCTGTCCCTGTCTTTGCTCTGCTCCATCTTCCCTCGGCTCCTTTCTTTTTAACACAGTTTTCTTCTACCCTCGCTCTGTGTTTTATGGAAAATTCCAATTAAAACATAATCCACACCTGCTGTGTGAGATAAAACCGTCGCTTGTACGACTGATGAACTCTGCCCTTTTTTCACTCAGTCTAATTTGGATTTGCTCTTTATATGTTACCCAGTCTACCTTACGATATCTGGTTCAAAAGCGCCAGACAAATGTTCGCAGCGATTAAAAAAGACATTTAGCTGCTGTAAGAGTCAGTGTCAACTTCATTGAACTATGCTAATCAAAAGATATTAGTGGAAATATGGAACACGCCTCATTGTATCTCTCATTCAAATGTTAAAAATGCTATAAAAACTATAATTGGAAGCTCATTTTACAAGGGTTAAGTGACAAAAAAAGACATTCAGTGTCATGTCTGTATAAATAAACGGAAAAAAAATATTAGACCACTCTTTCTTTAATTTCTTGTCCATTTAAAAGTCTGCTTCCACTTAATCTACATTAATCTGGACAAATATAATAACGACAAAAAAGGCTCATGATTAAGTTTAATTTCAGAGCTGATTTCTGGCCATTTTGCATGGTTTTATTGACAGTGACAAAAATCACTTCTGTTCCTACATCACTAGCAATAACATTGTACCTTCATTGTTTCCCCCAGGTGATAAACCTTTAGTGGAACAAGGCATTAAGATGAACAAGGAATTGAAGAAAACAGCAGAGTGGTCTAATCAGTTTTTTGAATATACATACATATAAATCTTTCATGTTTTTCCAGCTCAAAGTTATGCATATTTAGCATCAGTTTCCGCCCTTGGATTCAGCAGTAATTCTTCCCTGAAACATTTCACAATATTTTCAATCTATTATTTACTGCTATGCACTGACAAACACTTTTTTCCAACAAACCTCACTGAGTGTTCCAGCCATGTTTTCATTCCACACCAAGACTTTTTGTTTATATTCATCAAGTGGATCCAGAGAAATCAGTGCAAACATACAAACTGTTTCCTCAATCAGTCAGTCAACAGTTTTTCAGGAAGTGTTCCAAAGTTCAGTTATGATTTTCCTCCAGCTCATACAACATCCATCATTTCAGTTGTTGCTGTTAGCCGAGGAAAAGTAATTGATTGCAAAAACTCCTTGAATTATAACTCTTGCTCAAGTATTGTAAAGGTTCACTCCATACAGACCAGAACATCACTTCACAGCTCTCTGTTTACCCCTGTGTCTTCTTGTCCAGTGTCCTCCATTCCTGTGTTCCAGCATGGAGAATTGCAAAATGATTTTTTCCACTACCTAAGTGTAAAAGCCATCCATCCCAACTTACTTGTAGAATCAAAGCTTCTACTTTCCTCCAGCTGCACGACAGGTTTCAATCTCGACGGCTCCCAGCCCGAGTTTCTCCTCTTATGATCTTCTTACTCCACACCCTGCTGCTCTCAGCATGACCTCAGTGGCCCAGTCTCCCCTGTTTACCCGCTCCTTTTTGGAGGATGAGCTGAGGCTGGAACAGTCAGCTAAGACACCGTCTGAACCCTGTTCCTGGACAAATAAGGCTCTGATGTAGACCCCGTCCGGCCTGGTGGTGGTGAAATGCGTCTCCTGAATACATCCCCACAGCTCGGTGATTTGAAGGTCCACTGGGGGTCATCTCCGAGCAGAATCTTGGAAGATTAACATTCTTCAAAGAGCATGTGCTGATAGAGACTTTTGAGCAGACTCTAACTCAGAGGGTCATCTTCTTTTTCTGCATTTTATATCGGAGGTCTTGACGCATCACTAAAAATAAAAAAAAAAACACACGTTGTGTGTTCCTTGCATTAAACAATACTGCATAAATATTTCAATATCCTGTTGCTGTCAAGGTGAAAATAAATTATGCAGTGTTTGACAACAGAAAAAGACAACTTTGTTTTTGCCCTTTTGTGTCCTGTTTTTTTTTTTTTTCCTGGAGTCTCACGAGCACTGGCTGTTCTTACCAGAACAATAAGGCTTTGTTTCAAACTTCAGACATATATATGGTGCAGGTTAAAAGAAAACCTTGGTTTTCACCTCATTTTTACTTTCAGAGCTATCAACCAACAAAGAGTGTGATCTACTGTAGCTCGTGTAGTGTGAAGTACTAATGATGAATACTATTTTTTAGTGTGAGCTTTTTGTTCTGGATGTAATTATTTCACATCCTCTTCATGTTCTCACACTTTCAATAGCCTGCAAGGCAACACAACACATTGGGTTATTTTTTTTTAACTGGATTTAACACTTTTTATCATATTTCTCTTACATCTTACAGAATTCACACATTTCTCTCAGAGTTTTTGTCTTATTTCTGTTACATTTTTTTGTATTCATATTTATTGCAGTGTTCACATATTTGTAGGGAAATATGCTGCCACTTTAAAGGCCCGTGATAAATGACGTAATCAAACCGCACCTGAAGGCACAACAACAAAGCTTGATGCTACAATAAATGTCCATGACCTGGATTTTATTTTTTTTTTGCGTATAACCAATCTTCTCAAAGTAAAGCCATACAACTAGGAATAGATTCACTGAAAAAAAAAAAAAAAACGAAGCTTGTTGAAAAAAACTTGTTGAACTAAGATAAATGGTGTGCGAAAGTCACATATAAACCTAAAATTTAAAAAAAGGGAGACTGTGACC
>JAFBJS010001965.1:30641-83131 GCA_016785265.1 Paraplagusia blochii
CTTCTTCTTCTTCTATGGTGTTTATTGGCGGTTGTGACTTGCGCATTCCTCGACACCACCTGTCTCACTCTTATCTTTTGTGCTCGAGCAGTTAGAAAAAATGCATGCATTAGCCGCATCTCTGCATAAGCCGCAGGGTTGAAATTATGTGACAAAAGATGCGGCTTATTCTAGAAATTACGGTAGTTGATAAGCAGCGTCGGTGCTAGGGACTCTTGGGGCCCCAAGCAAGATGTTGCAGGCAACCCCACCTTATCAGTGGATGCAGCAAAAACACGTTATTAGTCAGGGTCCCAAAGTGGCCGCGGCCCCAAGCAAATGCCTGGACCCACATAACACAAGTTATGTGGGTCCGGACGGTGCTATGATCCGAGCACCTCAGTGGTAACCTGGCAGCTGGTGGATTAGAACCTGAAGCCTTGCAGAGCCAAGTCTGCTTCCTTATACACTAGGCCACCACTGCCACTTATATAATAAAATATATTATTTAATTAACAATTTACTCTTTGGGCAGAAATGATGCAGATATAATAGGGGGTAGACCATGTGTTTTCTCTCAGTTATACAGTAAGGGTTGCTATATTGTTCTTTGCTACCAGAGGGTGGCAGTCAAGATGAGAGTTGTAACTAATTTATCAGTAATGTACTCATTTGCCATAATTTGAAATAGAAAAAACTACAGTACCCCCTAAAATCATGCATGATACTGCCCTGAACCCTTTATTTTAAATAGAAGGACTAAATAAACCATTTTTAAATGTCAGAAGGACCATAAGGAGAACTGGTACTCAGAGGTGAAACACAGTGAAACAGAGCAGGTAATCAATCAAGGTGGGAGCACAGGGGCAAAACTGTAAACTAAGAAACTCCAGGAGAATGTCTGGCAGGAGAGGCCAAAAGACCAAGGCCAATTACACCAGGCAGATGGGCTGCAGACCAGGGTGTTGATGGCAAGTCTGAACCCTGCAGGAAAGCAACCAAGAGGTTGACAGCAAAGGAAAAATCTTTAAGAGTCTGAACAGAAGGCTGGCTGCCATTGTAGCATCTCTTTAGAGTCAGGGTAAAAAGGTGACGTGGAAGCCTCCCCTAGGAGTCAGGAGGTGGCTGCAGGACGGCCACCTGGACCGAGATAAAGAATCTGTCAGTGTCACAAACTGGACACAAGGAGCCGGAGTTTACTCTGCCACAGATGAAGACGTTACGTGTGGACTGGACTGTCCAGCTCCAGAAAGAGTTTAGTGTCACTCTGAAATGGCTCACTGACTCATCTATGAGTCAGGGTGGAGGCTCTGTGTCGTTGGAGCTGGACAATACTGTAGAAAAACGTGATTATTTACTATCTAAATGCAATTACACTGCAATTGCATTAGAACATTTCTATGATCTAATTTCAGATTTTCTGATAAAGTTGCAATATTGATGTCCTGTGATTACCATAATGATTAGAAAGTTAGAAATACTGGAATCTATCTGCCTTGCAGCAGTTAATTTCTAGTTATTTTAAGATACCATTTAACCAGTGTAGATTTTGTAATACAATTATAATTAATATATTTCATTTTATGTAATAAATGTGAGATGGGTGGCATAAAAATAACTGAAGTCTTGGCATAACTGAGAAATGATAACCATTGTATCAGCAGCAGAAATTAATAAAAACAAATCGAAGTGCTCGCCTAATAAATTGGATGGTGCTATTTATGGCTTTGGGAAGCAGACATGGGTCCCTAAGGCTTCAGGTTCGACTCCACCAGCTGCCAAGTTGCCACTGAGGTGCTTTCAGCAGAGCACCAACCTGACCCAAATAACCACAGGAAGGCTCACAGTATGTAGCAATGTGATTTGGGTGGCCGTCGTGGAGACCCCTCCCCATGAGACCTGGTGATAGGATGAGGAATTAATAACAACAACAACAATAATAATAAAAACCAGAAGTCTTTCTTACACTTCTTTTTGCTAGAAATACATGTTGAAAGATAATTTTGTATTATTATTGCTGTAATATCTTAAAGGTTTTGAACTGATGTATATTTCTCTCTATATAAAATACCAAACAGAATGAGAAAAGACAGTAGAAGATAAGATTTACTAAAACAAATGAAGCCACTGACAAGTAACAGCTTACCTTAATTGAGTTATTTCATGTAATCCCTGCAATATATGCCGTTAATAGCATTAATGGCTTCCTGGAGACAGTAACTGCCGCTCCATCCTTGAACCTCAAACCACACCTGAGCCACACTGCTGAGCTGTATGACTACAACCGACAAGCAGTTCCATACTTTTTTCCTCAAGAAAATGAAATAAATATAACAAAAGTTTCCTCTTACTCGAGTAGAGTAATACAAGAAACCGTGACAAGTTCCCTGGCTGTGCTTTCAGCCATTGGAGGATGACCACATTAGTACCAAGCAACGGAGGGAGCAGACCGACACATCCCGCCTCCTCTGCTCCCGCTCCGGTGTTTTTATTGGATGCCAGGCTCTGCCCCGTCCACGCATGTTAGGTTGCTCCGCAGCGTTCAGAAGCTCAATTGATGGGCGTACGGAGCTGTTTGTTTGCGGTGAGGGGAGATTTAACCTTTCGCGTTTTATTCTAGCAAACAAATCCACGTTCTTCGCCTCCGTCTCAGTGTTTTATGGTCTGTTTTTCCCGCCGCGTCACCTTCCTTGAAGCTCGGCTTCTTTTTCCCTCCCCGAGCGCGGTGACAAGTAACGGGTTTAGGCGATGCTTATTGCGGCGCTGTGAAGAAGAAGAAGCTTGAAGACTGGATAACAACACGAGCTGGTACATGTTTCGGAACTACACATTCTCAAAGTGTCTATTTCTTCCCTCCGGATGCGGTTCTCTTTGAGAGCTTAGCCTTCCAGCACCAGTACGCGCGGGCTAACGAGACACGGCGGACTCTTGGGCAAGAATCCGGCTGAAATGCACCTGCCTGGTAGGAGAAGCCACCGGAGCACATGGACATCTCCTCTCTGGACCTCAGCCTGAACTCACATCTGTTGTTTGGGAGGGTTTAATCAAAACATGGCATCTATATGGAAATTCCACAGCTCATAATACAGATTTTTTTTTTCAATAACAACCCACTGTGAGGATGAAAGCCGATCGCCCCTCCTCTCCCTGGACTTAAATATAGATAAAAACGCGCTCCGTCTGAATCCGCTGCTTGGACACTGGAAACCAGAGTGTCCAGAGTCCGTGTTGTGGTTCAGCGGTGTTTAACAAAGGAGATCTGTGACATTTGCTTGATGGCCACCTTAACCTTTCCCTGATCCGAGTGCAGCTCCAGTGTCACATTTCTTCCCGGGCCCTTTAATTTCATTTGCACTCATTGGGAAAGATTAAATCATCCCTTCACTCCCCTCCGGCTCTGCTCGGTCTCCACTGCTGCACTGCCCGAGCTCATCTCCGCATGGGAACTCCTCTCCTCTCTCTCTGCTGCTCTTTGACACTTCACTGTGAGTGATCCGTAGATGAAACAGTAATCGGGGATTTGCGTAGATTATCGTCTGACTGCTATTTTCTGTCCCTCGGCTCTAAAAACCCGCAGCCTTTTCCCTGCTGCCCGCTGGAAACTCGCCCCGTTGACAAGTCACACTTTTCAGACGTGGACGGTGAAGCCTGGTGGCGTTGACAGAGAGACAGAGACAGAGAGAGGGAGCAATGACCACCGTCACACAGGGGTCCGGACTCGGACGTGAAGGTGCGTCGACCGCGCTGTTGCTGTCACTTTGTGGATGCGGCACAATGAGAAGCGCTTAGGTTCCAGGTTTTACGCACGCCATCTGGCGTGTTTTTTCCTCGTGACGTTTGTTTGGTGTGTGTCCATATAAGAACAACTGAACTACGAGTTCTGACATTCCACGGTGCGGATACCTGAGGATGTTCGAGTCAGGATGCTGCGCTTCCCCGTGAAGAAGATCCGGAAGCAGTTCAAGCTCCTGCTGCTGCTGGTTCTGCTCACCTCGGCCGTTTGGTTCACCTACCTGCACATCAACCAAGGCAAGACCATCAAACTCCACTTCAACTACGGAAAAGGTAGAAAAACTAAGCGGTTCTATTCAGTATCGATGTGTTGTGTATTTTGATCTTGATCTTTATCAATGATAACATACAAATAAGAACATATATAAGAATCAAGGGAGGATGACGTTATGAACAATAATAGTCAGTGGAGCTCTATCGATCCCACCGAGCAGATCCGCTGCAACAGGCTGCCCAACAGGCGGCGCCAAGTATCGGTCGGCATTCTCCGGGGATCGAACCCAGGACATTGTATTTCACTATTCATTAAAGGAATGAGTGAAAAAAAAATGAAAACACATAAAACTCAAAATTTTATCAAATTCTTGCCTGAAACAGAGGGATCAGTGAGTCTTGGGTTCGATTTCCAGGGGAACCATAAGATTTTCAGGGGAAGCTGTTAACACCAGTAAAAACAACTGCTGCTGTTGACACAACATTTCACCATAACTGGGATCAATAAAGTAAAACTTTGTTCATTTCCTTTTAATAAATTAAAAATGATACATAAATCATGCATGGCTGTTTGCCCGCTCTGAGTGGATTCACAAAGGCACAATAAAATGTCAATTCTCATTCTGCGGATTACATGACATGTGTGTGTCATTTAAGAATTAAAACCACTGTGCACCTGTTCCTCCTCTGCAAAGGAACAGAAAAGGGATTAAGTGAGTGGCAATGTGGTTTTTTAAAGGCAGTGTAAACACGCCTTATCACTGGTATTTTTTTTTTTTTCGAGCTTTAAAAAGTACTTTGGTATTAAACTGGTATTGGTTCAATACCAGGTATTGGTACTCTACAATCAAATACAAATAGATTCGGCTCCACCTCCCTCAGTATACAGTATTTGAAAGTAATTACAAAACATCTGTTAACAGTGATGTTATTCCAAAATCCACCATCTTCTTCCTGCGTAAATGCAGCAAAATGCAATTTCCTAACAGGGTGGTGGTAATAATACATTGTTACTAGTACCATACTATATGTGAACCGATATTATTGGCTTGATATTAGCAAAACTACGTGATATCGGTAGGATTGATATTGGATTATCCTCCCTATAATGAAAATACGATACCCCCAATACCTAGTTCTTACCAAATTTGCTGGAATTGCATATAGCAGTGCTTCCCAATCTTATTCTGTTACGCCCCCCCAGCAAGAAGAAAACAATTCGCGCCTCCCCACCACCCACTCTCAGCCGCAACTATAAATAACAGCATTTGTATATAAAATAGTTCTAGGTTCACCTATGCATAACATCGTATCCTTGTTAACATTAAGAAACAAAAAAAGAGATATAGTTCAACTTACAAGGATGTGCAATTACACTTTATTGTAGCACATCGGAAAAAAAAAGCATGTTCCCCAGGGTCACACTCGCCCCCCGTCAGCATCGCACCGCGCCCCCCCAGGGGGACCCGCCCCACCCTTTGAAAACCCCTGGCATATAGGGTTTTGAGCCGCTAACTCAGTTAAAGAGGTAAATGATTGCATATACTGTATCAGTATTGGAAAATTAAGTGTTTGGAAAATATTGGAAAAATCGGATATTGGCAAAAGTTAGTATTAATCATCCCAATGTTTTGCCCAATATTCAACTATCTCTCCCTTTAGACTCATATTTACACACATATTTTTTCCATCCAAAATGGGGAAGTCTGACAGTCTCAACCTGGGAGGACATTTAAGTTCTATTTATGAACGCTGTTGCAAAAGCTGACCACAAGTGTCACATCACTATGAAGTTGTCTTTGAGCACATACAGGTCCAGCAGGGATAATATTAGTATATATATATATATAAAGTGTGATGAGATCATCCTTAACTGAGGAGACTCAATAACAGCGAGGTCTTCAGAGAGTGTGAGTCCTAACATTGTGGCGTAAACCTTCATACTTCTTAGACTTTAGGTCTAAACATTCATCCTTTTGAGAGCTGCAGGTTGTAGCTCTTTCTGTGGAAGTGCGATGAGTATAAGGTCAGATAAATGCCACGGGAGAAGGTAACACGACACAGCATCGTGTCTTATAAATTTACAACACCTTCTCCGGCCATGCAAAGCGAGGACCCCAGGGTCTTTGGTGAGGCTGAGGGTGAGGCGGCCGCCTTCAACATTAATAATCAAAGGACTGTTTATGAAGGTGGCTTCAGAGGTCAAAGGCATAGCAGTCACACTTGAAGAAATATTACTACCCTGGCATTGATGGGTGGGGGATATCCATCTGCTCTGAGATCATTTTTTATTGCTGGGGTTTTGATTACTGCGTACAACATCCTCTGACTGGGATTCAACGTTGATCTGCGTGAAAAAAAAGTTGTTGTTTTTTTCTTTTCAATGAAGGAAGACTATTCCCAGAACTGTGACAGTTTTAGTACTCCCCTGAAGTTATCTTGATATTCCCATAAATCTTCCTTTTTCATTTCCAATTTCCTGACTTATGGGTGGCTGTGCTTTTGCCACCACGACAGAGTTGATATGGGTTTATGTCGTACACAGTCTCTTGCAGCTGTCCACGTAACGTGATACCCAGCAGTGACTGTGATGTCCTTGAAGTGAAGCCACCGTGTACGCAAACACACATGCATACACATGTACAGTCACACTCACACTCACAAGCGCACTTATCTCTATTTAAATTTTAATCACACAAAGGACCGAGGACAATCACTTAACTTTATTAAATTACAAAAACACAAAAAAATTCAGTCACATCATGTTTAGAAAATTGGTTTGTGTAAGTGGAATAATTCTTCATTTCACGTATTCAAGCATATGTAAAGAACACTGTTTAGAATCTATTCCATGAAGGCAGCCATGTTGCTTCTTGATTGCTTTAGCGCAATCTTGTGTCGAACTGTGCAAACCACAATCTTCATACGAGAAGTTCTGACACTGAGGCCTCACCATAAACAATGGACAGGATTTTTGCTGTGAGGTAACATAACTTGATTTTTTATGTAGTTAAGATCGTGTAGTTTGGAGATGTCAAACAAAATGAAACCAAAATAGGACTCAACCTTTAACAGGCATGGGAAAACTTTTGGACTTATTTGGACATATTAGCCCTAAAATTAGACACCAGGTGGGCCAGGTTGGGAACAGATAAATTGAAAATGAGAAATAAAATTATACTAAAATACTATAATTCCTTAATGTTCTCTACAGGGTCTCAACAAATAAATAGACTGTGGTAGAAAAAAAGGCGTAAGTATGAGCACATGCAAACCAGTTTTATAATTTGGACCAGTTTTGTGGGCAAGATCACACTTGGTCTCCAGGTCTTAGTTTGCCCCTGCTTGCCCTTCAGCCTACCCTGTATCGACATCGTCCGCACAACATCAGTCAAACTTTCACATTTTCTTGTAACTGGGAAGACAAGTATGACACTGTGATTCAAGTTAATTATTTTTTCTTTTTTAGGAATGAATTACTTAGGTATTCATCAGGTCTCGACTACTGGGACTTGCTATGGGTTTTAATTGACCGTCTCGGTTATCAGGCATTTGAGCAGATCAAATCACTTATGAACAACATGTCCCATTCTGCCTTGAAGGCTTTTTTATTTGAAATATTGTTCATTCATTGCTAAAAAAATAGGAATACATTGTGTATTTATATATTCATATGGGACTGGTATTATTCTAAACACAAAAATCTTTTTGTAAAGGTGTAAGGACAATTTGTCTGATTTTCCTGTTGCCTATTCTGGTTATGTAAAAAAGTACAAATATCAGAGCCAAAGGATGTTCTTAAGGAGGCAGGCATTTTAGACTGCTATATCCAATACATCATCCACTGATGTTTTACTGGCATATGACCAGCGGACTTATAAGAAGTAGGTAGGCATGAGTGCCCCATCAAGGCCTTGTTCGTTTAATTGTGAATAATAGTTTGAAAAGTGCTTGAAGACGTTGACAGGAGCTAATGATTATATCAAGTGTTTTCAACGTCTTCTCACCTCAATTGTCCTCAAGTTAATTGACTCGGTAAATGAGGCAGTGGAGACTAGAAACTGGAAGAATATGCTTCTCTAAGTGACACCCTGCACCCTGTGACGGGTTAAATGAAACTTTTTTTTATGGACTGGTCTTAAAAATACGTTTTCAGAAAATGATGCGACCGCCATAAAAGCTTGAATTTTCTATATGATGATAATGGCAAAGGAAATCAACGGCTTGTCATTGTGATACACACTGCTGTTAACCTGTGATCTCTTCATTTATCCATCACCAAAGTGTAGAATAGGCAGCTTTGAGCACCACGGGTGGAGACAGTGCCAAGCTTAGACCACCTCAGTGGTAACTTGCCAGGTGGTGGATTCAAACCTGTAACTCTCTGAACCCAAGTCAGTTTCCTTAGCCACTACGCCACAGTTGCCCAATAATGTTAAGCCACTGTGTATGCAATTTTATGAGCAGCATCCTTGTTACTTTGCACGTGTCTTTCGAGCAAAATGCTTGGTTTCCAAGTGGTGAAGCAGTTTCGCAGGCAGCAGTAATGTATTATATGCCACTGACTGGTGCAAACTCTCTTATAATGTAGCAGATGTAAGCATGAGACCAAAGTTAGCATCTTGACATGCATCACTTTTAAGTCATAGAAAGATGTGGCAGTGTGAAACTCATCATTTCTTAACTTTAAAATACTGTTCAGTCATTGACATTTTTGTCCGACGTGTGGCAAACACTTCGCTATACTAGGGATGACTGACATTAGCGAAATCTATTACATTATATCCATACAAATCGGTATCGGTTTTCCCACCGATATTGAAAATCCTAAGCTGCAAAGCACAGGTTTCGGGCAAATATGCTGGACAAGAAAATGATGCTCGATGCTACCCTAAATGTCCGTGGTGTAGACTTTTTTGCCGATAACAAAACTGTAATTCTTAATGATGCAAGGAGCTCGTCATGGGAGTGTGGAGGGCAGTTGGTGGCCTAGTGGTTAAGGAACCAGACTTGGGCCTGAGCATGGTATTGTTGATATTGAGGTATCGTTCCCACACACTGCTCCCCGGGCGCTCCAAAGCTGCCCACTGCTCACTTTGATGATGGGTTAAATACAGAGGCCAAATTTCGTCGTGTCATTGTGATTCAACTTTAATTAAATTGACATTAAATCACAATGTCACAAAAAAAGGAAATTTAATCTTTTCATTTTAACACTTTATCTTGAAGCAAAGTAATGCAACTAGGATGGATTCACTGAATTTAACAATGCCACTGTCTCTCAAAGAGTCAAAGATAAATACGATAAAGAACAGCCAAGAGCAGAAGAGATCAGACAAAAATCCTGGAGTATATCAGGCTGGATAAGCAACCGACCTTTCCCTTTTTAAGAAGCTGGAGTCACCAAAGGTGTGGAGTTTCTCGAGCCATGTTATGTCATATCTAATGCCTATGTTATGTCATGTCTAATCGTATTAATCACTTTTTCTTGGACATTTGCCAGTAAAACACCGTTTGGTGCCATCTCGCATGTCATGGATGAGGAATTAGTTTACATTGTGACAATGCAGAAACGTTTATTTGTACTTCAGATAAGGGCTATTCATTTTCTCGACTGAAGATATTTCTATCTGCCTGCCTTTTTATTTGAGGGCTGAATGAATTTTATAATGCTAATGATTGTTTTTGGCAAGTTATTTTGACGAACACGAGAAAAAGAGGCGCAAAGATGATGATGAGTCTTTCAGACAAAATGTAAAATGTAAATATGTAACTTTTCTATATTTTACTGTATATTGAAGCGTATTTTATTTTATACACAGACTTTTATTTTGTAGAGTACTCTTAGTCAGGAATCACAATAATTCAGGTGAATTCACCGGCATATATCGGTATCGGTTAAAACATCACTGGAATGTGCTAGAGTGTTGGGAAAAAATCTGCAATATCAGATATTGTCAAACGTTAATATTGGACATCCCTACCCTGTAGGACTTCTTTATAGGACCTATTTTCAGATGATTGTAAATTATTTTTTTACTGTTAAGATTACAACAATATAAAATGCCAGTTTTAAAGATGTTCCCTTTTATATTTATTGAAGGCTTCGTTTTAAATCAGTAATGTTAAAAAGTAATCAACAGGTTAACCAAGAAGGAAAAATCAATTTACAGTTCTGGTCCATTACACTGGCTACTGTACTTCAGGCAGTGATAAAATCCTCCTTTCACAAGACCTTGAGGAGACTCACGAAGAAATAAAAACGAGGAGGTTTATTGGGTGACATTGAAAACGGCATTGAAAAAGTGAAACGTAAGAGTCTTAGGAGAACGCACTTGTTGAAAGGAAGCCGTTTGATGAAGGTTGAGGAGCTGGGTTTTATTCGCAGTGGTAACATTTGTGTTTGTGTCCCACTCAGCGGGACCCTGCCTGCTGACTGGGATTTTTTTTTTTTTATCCCGTAGTCATGTGTGTTCATCTAAAAACACTGAACGGTATGCAAAGTGATCAGTCATGCACAAGTGTCAGCAGGTCAATTGGATTCAGAACCGTCATCATTCAGACTACAGAGCCAAGCTTGGCCTGACTGAAATGAGCCGTCGTTTTCTGCTGCTAAATTATTCAGCACAGGATGGAGCTGTGTGGTAGAGTGGTGATGGTTAGATGGCTTTGTTCGCCCACTTTTTGTTGCGCGATTTTTTGGTCACAAACGGAGAGCGAGACTAGAAATGGAGCAGGTTTAATCCGCATATTTTTACAAGGCACGTTAACACTGTTTATGAGTGGAATACCCGGCCTCTAGTGCTGTTATCCCTTTCCTCTAAACAAGCGTAAGGAGAATACCTCGGATGTTTTCTTAGAAAAGCACAAAAAAAAACTCCCAATATCTTTCCTTAACTTCCCTCAGGTCCTTTTCGATTATCATGGTGTTTCCTGTTTTTAAAAAAATCTTCCCACAACACCACCAACAGGCATTGTAACTGTGAGTTTAAGGTGATGCTAAGATGCATAAATTAATAGTTTTAAAATTGCATACCGGCCACATTGGCCTTATTTAATCAGAATTTCAATGAGGAAGTGAGCTGGCAGGCCCTGCTGAGGTGCATATTTGATGAGCGCCACATTTATGCAGCCACCCCAGTTGTACAACAGCTCTTCTGTTTTCCTCCATCAACAGGTCCACTAAGGAGGCGCAGGGGGAGGAAGAGGGTGACCGCTTCTTACAGACCTCTATTGATAGGCGGGAGTTCATATGTGGAAATGCAAACAGCGCTACGCAAACACTTTTTCAGCTTCAAACAGCCAAACATGTCATGTGTCTTTGTGAAAACCTAAATAAAATTATGCATAAAAAGGTGTTTATGTCATCACAGCTCGAAAGGGGAGAATATAAAGCTGCCAGGTCTGCAGCTAAGACCTTTCGGTTACAGATGTTATTGTATATATATACAGTATATATATATATATATATATATATATATATAGGGGCACACTGGAGCCTGGTTGGGGAGTATATATATATATATATATATATATATATATATATATATATAGTAAATAAAATCTAATGGAAGATTAACCTGACGATAGAATTCACAGCTTCATTGTTTGCGATGCTCTCCAGTGTTGAATCAAATTGAAGGATTTGACTTTTTGTATCTTAGCAGCAACACCTTCAGGCTGTCTGGCTGTCATGGTAACCATGCCCTCCAATGTCACTTTCCTAATTTTAGCTCATGTGATTCTCACAGTGGTCCAGTTTTAGGTCCAAACTCAGCTAAAAATATAATAATATTAACATTATCATTATTATTTGTTATAATTCAAGTTAAGGGAAAAACATATGTTTTTGGGGTCAGTCTCAACCTCTCTTTTAGTTTTATTTGCTAGAAGAGGCAAGGTGGTCCCTGAAAACATAGGTTCCTGCTAAATGTTAAGCAGAAAAACTATTTACAATGCTTATTTATGACAGAATGGAATGTCGACAACTGCCAGAAAATCACTAACGTCCATCGAGATGGGACATGTAATTATTTTCTAACATTACATACTACATGTTGCATAAAAAGGCATTGTCTATTAGGAAGAATATGGTAAATAAGCGTATGTATGTATAGATAGATAGTTATGCAGCCATCAAAGTGGTAATTTGTATTATCCTTAGGAACATGATGTTTGGCTTTAACAGCTGTATTTCTGAAGTCATACTATGAATATTTTCCTCACAATTTTAGCCAGCAATGATTGCTGCAGAAAGTGTGCATACAAGCGATTCAAGAATGACACCATATTAAATTATCCAATTATAAAAATACATTATTGCTGAGAAGGATGTAAATCACCCCCACATTGTCATCATGTTTTAAGAGCCATGTCGTTCTATGTATACAGTACATGATGGGTCATTCATTACCTCAAGGCTGTTGAGCCAGGGTGGAGACAGCTTATCACAGCTTATCTGACCAACCCAGTAACTCTCTGCCTCTGGGAAATTTAACCATAAGATTAACAATGTCCCCACAACAAATCACGCTGCATCTTCAGTGTGACTTCATTGCTGCTAGGCACACCTGGAGGTGCACGAGAAGAGAAGTGAACTAGAACCGGTGGACATGCACCTGCCTACATTATGATACACATCTCTGTTCTTGACCTGCTATGGGTGGTTCATTTACATGTTACATTTATATAATTATAGTTATGGTAAATATATAATATAAACTTTGGTTTCTTCAATTTCTTGTTTATTTTAAAAACTGGTACCACTAAAACAGGGGTCACTAACTGGAGGATCGCCGTGTCCGGACCCAGCGGTAATCCTGTACCCGGATCTATAATCTATTTATACGGCAGATGAATTTAACGGGATAGTTTTAAGGTGCGCAGCTCTTTTAGTGTTTACGACCAACGCCTTTGTAAACACAGGAAAAGCTGCGCCGGTATCAGGAAATAAACTGACCAATCGTGTACACGTTAAATTAACCCACATGGTGCTTTTCAGCCAATCAACTCTCGGCATTCTTGGCGGTTAACAGCGGCAGGCAGAGTGAGAGGGAGAGAAACAGCTGCCACAGACGGAGACGTGGCAAGAGAGAGAGTCAAGGAAGACAAGGGAAGCGTGTTCAGAGAAACTGAAAGTGTTTAATTGTTAATTGTTGATTTGTTATGAATTGTATTGTTAAAGTGGTTGAGATTGTTCTGACAAGGTGTGTTAAAGAAAAAATATATAAGCTGTTGCTACACCTTATTTCTCTTAAGTTAAGAGCATTATTTGAAGATGTTAATACTACTACAACATATAACACTCAAGTTGGACATGATGTTCCGGGCCTTTATTTGAATAATTCTTTTCTGACTGGACCTCTTGGCGTTTTAGTTGAATACCCCTGCACTAAAGGTATATTAACTGAAAAATACCATGAACAGTCGTGGTGGTGAGGGTTAGTGCAGGGGTGTCCAAACTGTTCCACAAAGGACTGTGGCTGCAATTTTTTGCTCCAACCAAGCATTAGCACACCTGAGTTGACCGGTTTAATCAACTGATCTCAGTCATCAGACAGCTGATTGGTCAAGCTATGTGCTCTTGGTTGGTTGGAACAAAAACCAGCAGCCACACCGGCCCTTTGTGGAACAGTTTGGACATGCCTGGTCTTGTGGTTAAGGAAGTGGACTCAGGTCCACAAGGCTTCAGGTTACCACTGAGGTCCTCTGAGCAAAGCAGTGTCCCGCCCCACATAACTCCCAGGGGGCTCATCACCCACAGGAAGGCTCACAGTATGGAGCAGTGTGATTTGGGTTAATTAATGAATACAATAAACAGGAGAACTTGTCATGCCTTAAGCACTGTTTTTGTCAGCAAAATGGCTATTGATGTATGAACTGAAGTGATTTTGGTTACTATTAAAAACACGATGCAAAAAGGAGGAGATATCAGCTTTAAAAATATTTTGTTGCTCAAAACAAATGTACCTAACAGTTCAATGAACAAGAAATTGAAGAAAACAGCAGGTTGGTCTAATATATTTTCCCATGCCTCTATAAGACATTTCTGATGATTTGCATCAGTTGTGATTTCTTTCGTGCATTTTATCGGACAAGTTGGAAGGTGATTAAAGGCGGTGGAAAATCAGGAATCTGTTACAGCAGGGTTAATGAAATTTGTGATGGCTTGGCTAACAAGTCGCCATCAAAGTACCAACCTGACCTCATGCAGATGAGTCCTGGCCCACTGCCACGGCTTGGCTGCAGGAGGCCTGCCGTGTGCGAGAGAGTTAGTGAATCAAATGGAGATGGAGTGTTGAGGATGAGGAAATGACGGTGTGTGTGTGTGTGTGTGCGATGCAGTTTGTTTTCTGCAAGTGTGTAATTGCATGCGTCTGGGAGTGTGTGCTTCCCCGATCCTGCTGCCATCCGTACTTTAGCTCCAGTGTTTAGCCGAGCAGAAGAGGAAGCAGCTGAATGATGGCACTGTCTGCCTGCTGGCATGCTTGCTGTGAATTGGCACTGAGCATTAGGGAAAGGGGCACGGGGCAAAAGAAGGACACCCTTCTCACACAACAGGTGGGGCTTGCAGCAGGATGAATCAAGGAAAGACGTGGCTGTGACTCAGAATCAACCTGCGTCTTCACGCCACACTGTCGGTCGCACCCGTCTGCGCGTAGTTGTACGGAACCTCTTTGAAATCTGTAAACGCCATACCAGCTAAAAGTAAAGGCAGTCACGCTGGTAAATATTAGCTTTAAGATTTAGTTTAGACAAATTTCGTGAGTGGAGGACTTGTTAAAACCCACAGAGGTGGGAACATTTTCTGGAAAACTGCTGGGAATCACAGATGAAGAACGCATCGTAGGGAATGTGGGGTGCTCACCCAATTCTGAGAAAAAAAAAAAAACGATGTGTTTTCTAACAATCTGTCTAACCCAATTAGTCTGCAGATATCTTGGGCTACTTTGTGCTTGTTATTATATATTAAGTGGTACAAAAAATAAACTTTGGCTTTTTAGATTTTTAGTGAGATTTGTTACTTCAGAAATGAACGTTGTTTCACTTTGCTGCAAGGAAGTGACTCATGAAAAACACGTTATCAGATTTGGGCTGTGGTGACAATACTTGCACGGAAGTCTGTCAACCCGGTTCATCATACGGCAAGTTCCAGTTTTTATTGTAGCTTATATTAAAATGTTGTCTAATTTTTTTTGCATCATTATGTAACAATAACATCGACTCCTCATCCGCTTCATCCATCACTGGGCAGCAGTCTCCACAACTGTCACCCAAATCACATCTAACCGTACTATACCTTCCTGTAGGTGGTGGACCCACTGGAAACAGATTTTAGTTTTATTACATTTTCTTCCAGACAAATCATGATCAAGTATAATCATTGTTAGAACGAGAATGAGCAAACTGAGGCCAAGCTATCTTTCTGTCTTATGCTAACCCAGCCCATGTCCAATTTTAGGCCCACTGATCAGTTTTTCAATTCCTTCGTTAAAATGAAGAAGGAATAGGTGCAGAATACTTAAATTGTCGTTGTAAATAATAGAATACACATTAACTTGTGTTTTAAAGAGGAATTATTCTCGTTTTGGGTCGGGCCCCATTGGAGAATATAGATCTCTGGGGAAAAAAATATCTTTATTTTCCATGATGTGGTTTGTCACCTCCACCAAGCTCTGACTCACAGGTGTTCTTTATTCACCACCTTGACAGAGGGATTATCTTTCATAGGGTTTCCGTCCAGCCTTGGGTCGTATCTGCCCTGGTGTTGCTTACTTACTGTAAGCGATCCAGTGCTCGCAAGATTTCAATCAATCTTCAAAGAGTGTGTCTGTGCACTCCTTGGTGCTCAGACTGAGCTTTTCGTAGCGCTGGTTAATGGAAAAGGTCACCTCACATTGAGGGTTTGCTGCCTCAGAACAAAGACAGAGAAGAGAGCTGAGGAGATGGAAAGAAAAACCTGAGAGATCATCTGTAACACTCTGTTGATTTTTCTCACAGTTAAATCAAAAGTCATTGGTTTAAAAACAGAATGGCGAGTGACTAAACTGCAATTCGTTTGTGGTGGGCACCTCTGTCAAGTTCTGTCAAGCTCTGTCAAGTATGTGTCCTGTTGGACGGTCCTTAGTCACAATTTTGTGGACCAGGTCTTAAAGACTTGATTGTCACTGCGGAGAAAAACACATTTTTATGTCAATGTCGCACAGAGAAGGAAGAGATGAACTGCCATTGACATGAAGATTTGTCAGTTTTTCCTATTTTGGTACCTTAGTTTTACAGTGTAGCTAGCAGCGGTGGCCTAGTGGTTAAGAAAGCAGAGTTGGGTCTGAAAGGCCTCAGGTTCGAAACCACCGGCTGCAAGGGTTGCCACTGAGGTGATCACAGAGGATTCATCTTAACTTTATTGAATCCGTGTAAGCATCACCATCACAGTATTCAAGGTTAAGGAAGAACAGAGTGGGGACAAGGTGTGCTGCTTGTCGTCCATTTGATTTTCTTCAAGAGTCCTCTGCTGTTTAATCACTGGTTGAGCTGTGAAGAAGTGCGGACGGCACTTTGATGGCTGTCACACTGCGGAAAGGTTTCTGTTTATTCTACTGTAGCATTCTAATTTAAACTCGTCCTGCAAATATTTGGTTTGGAGTTAACATGTTGTTTGTTTCTCTGGATCACAGTGGAGACAGTGCCATAACTCACTTAGATCATAGAGTGCTATTTGTTACCAGTTACTAGGGTTGTAAAAGAAATCTGATTTTAATCATGGTCACTACAATTGAATGAATGATCATTGACGATATTTTACTTCTTCTGAATATGAAATCAAGCACTTCCCCAACCAACAGTCTGTCACCACCACACGGTGACCAAAAGCTGCTCCTCATTAGAAAGCAAGTGCTCCTTGCAGCGAGTGGCAGCCGGCAGGCTTGAACTGTTGAGTGACTAATGTTAGAGTGAGGAAGAATGTCTGGAGCAGAAGGTGACGGCGGCCTAACTATTGGAGTTAGAGGAGATTAATTAGGTAATTACAAAATAAAGGTAGTGATTTAAAATCATGAGAGCTGTGGCGGAAGTGCTGACCTAGATGTTAAGGAAGTGGACTTGGATGTGCAAGGATACAGGGACAGACATTTTTAATCCACCAGCTATAAGGTTGGTGCCAATGAGGTGCTCTGAAATATGATTTGGGTGACAGTGGTGGGGACTGCTGAGGCCTAGTAACAGATAAGAGGATGATAAAAAATTATTGGAATTGTATTTGTGCTATCGAACAAAACAACAACAACAACAAAAAATCATAATAATGAATACAATAAGTGCAATTGGTCTTAAGCCATGCATGTCCAAACTGTTCCACAAAGGTTAAACCTGTCCACTCAGGTGTGCTACTGCTGGGTTGGAACAAAAACCTGCAGCCCCAGTGGACACTGTTCCTTTGTGGAACAGTTTGGACATGTCTGTCCAAAGCTAAAGCTGCTCCACTAAATTCCCACTTTATGTCTACCACCAACCTGGGGACCATAGTGGCAACCCTGCACCAGGCCTTGTTTTACATGTAATGAATGAAGAAGAAACAGAACAAGCAATTTCTTCAACAAGTGTCCTGGTTGGTTGGAACAACTGTCTTTTCTGTCCTTTCTGCCCTTTCTTTTTTAGCAATTGTCTTGCTAATTTTATTTTATTATTCATTTCAATTATGTTTTTAGCTCCCTGTTCTCATACTTAATTAATTAAGTAATTTTCGTTTAATAGAAATTGCAGAAAAATAAGTGTTACCTAACATAATTAAAAATCATGAATGATAATCATGAGGTCAATGTTTGAAAAAAATCAGAATTATCATTTTGGCCATAACTGCCCAGTAAGTAACAGCAAAATGGTCTTGAAGTGCATTTTAATTTGTGCTTTGCAGGGATTCCCTATTCCAAGTTATTGAATTAAAATATCCAAATAGATATGCAAAAGCATATTTATTACAATTCCAAAATCTTTGGTCTGTTTTGTAAAAACAAAGAGAATTGCAGTAATCCAGCCTAGAGTCTAATAATGATATAATAATAATCTAATAATTTAATGTCTACCACCAACCTGGGGACCATAGTGGCAACCCTCCACCAGGCCTTGTTTTACATGTAATGAATGAAGAAGAAACAGAACAAGCAATTTCTTCAACAAGTGTCCTGGTTGGTTGGAACAACTTTCTTTTCTGTCCTTTCTGTCCTTTCTTTTTAGCAATTGTCTTGCTAATTGTATTTTATTATTTATTTCAATTATGTTTTTAGCTCCCTGTTCTCATACTTTTAATTTTCGTTTAATAGAAATTGCAGAAAAATAAGTGTTACCTAACATAATTAAAAATCATGAATGATAATCATGAGGTCAATATTTGTAAAAATTAAAAAAAAAAAAAAATCAGAATTATCATTTTGGCCATAACTGCCCAGTAAGTAACAGCAAAATGGTCTTGAAGTGCATTTTAATTTGTGCTTTGCAGGGATTCCCTATTCCAAGTTATTGAATTAAAATATCCAAATAGATATACAAAAGCATAATTATTACAATTCCAAAATCTTTGGTCTGTTTTGTAAAAACCCTTCATTCGCTGAGAAAAGATAATTTTCAAGTCTTTTATAACTAGAAAACTTTAAAACTGTTATCTTTCCTAAATCACTTTGATCGCCTATAACACCAATATGTTCATCACCTTTGTCTATAACATCTCACACTTAAAACAGTGATTTCTAACAGTATAAATCTTTTTTTTTTCAATGATTTTCTTCTTTGTTTCAATGGTTCTGTAGCAGTCCAGACTTCAGAGTTGTGTAACAACGTCTTTTGTCTGGTGCTTGGTTTTAGCCGTCCTACTCTCTCGGTGTCACGTGGCCATGCTTTAAAGCCTACATTACAGGGATGCCATTGTTTTCTGAAGCTGCTACACTTTCTCCCTTTTCTCTGTCTTCCATTTCCCCTCCTGCATTGTTGCTTGGCAAATTAAAAAAGAAATTACACTCCTCCCACCTCCCGCTTTTGAAATCCATACATGTTCACATAAAATGTTTGATTAATGCAAGCTCTACATCTGTTTGACATAGAGATTGAACCTCACCAGGGAGGCAAGGTTCATTACCATCCGCCAGACATGCAGTGCAGTGCAGAGGTCGCTTTACAGTGAAAACATGATTCTAAAAACACAGTTGCCAGGCTTAAAAAAATCCTTTACAACAAACAAGAAATTAGTTGGTTTTGCACAATAACGTTTCAAAGAATGACATACAACACACGACTAATGGATGAAAAATTTACTTATTGGCAATACGGATGACACCAGACATTACTAGTTTTGAAGCTGGCCACCTTGAGTTAGTCATCTATTATAAACTAATATTACTTAAAATAAATAACCTGTACTAGTGGGCTCACCACCCACAGTGTGATGGTGCCAGACATTTTCTGATCTGATAAACGTTGAACAGTTGCTCTTCAAATCCCTGCACGTCCACTTTGAAGTGCATTTTTATGGGAAGGTTGTTTACAATACTAAATAAATTAAATGACTACAGTATGTCTCCACAGACATCAAGTCACCTTAGCCCGAAGTTCTCAGCTTCTGAGATTTGCAGTATATTTTTTGGGAGTTTGTCTGTGAACATATGCCTCTCCTTGAGAACACTTTCACACTCTGTGAGTTTTAGGGCTTTATATATTATCTGTCAGTGATAAGGACTAATTTCCAAATGGCACCTTGGGAATCACTAAATACAGGAGAAATTAGGTTTTGCTCCTCCAACTTATTACTGTCATTTGGATCAAGCCACTAGATATTTTTAGATTATCTGAGCGAACAAGTCTGTTTTTTTGAAGAATAACAAGTAAAAAAGTACAAAGTGCAAAAAAAATATATAAAACTCTGGGAACTTCCTGTTTGCTTGGATATACCGTAGATTTGTCTGCAAAATCATCATGATTAAAAGTGAAAGTTTTCACTTCCAAAACTGCCTTAGGTCCAATTAGTATCTTGTTGGGTATAAAATAATTCGACTGTGAGTGTTTAAAAGATACAGTGAATTCTGCATATGCAGGATTCATTTCAAATCTAATTTGATTTGAGGTTCAGAAAGCCAACGGCTGCAGTCTTTCCTGCTGAGCCTTCACTTCATCTCCTGCAGCTGAACACGTCAGGGTTTTGGTTGCTGCATCATCTCCGTTGTGCTGTGGTTTACCTCAACAGCAATTGACTCTCTGAGAAATACTGTAATGTGCGAACAGGTTGGATGTCGTTGGTTGTTAATATATATTTTTATTAGATTTACTTTCCGAACAGTAAATACAAAACATCATTATGGAACATAATGTAGGATGAGAAACGTGTGAAAAGGTTTTCTGTACCGTGTCTAGATCTGCCTTGAAGAAGGAAACTCAATTTACGGTTCTTTTGAAATAGGGGTTGAATAAAGGTTATGATCACAACACAGGAAATATAAAGTCTGACATATATTTCCTGTTTGGTTCACACGTCTAGTGATTTTTTTTTTGTTTTGTTTAAACCACAAATCCAGACATCCGTGTGCTTCATTCACAATTACTTTTTGATACCGTGTATGTTGATCAAATAAAATGTATTTTATTTATTTTGCCATCCAATGGTATGGACTTTTTATTTGTCGAATGCAAATGTGACAACTTTGCCTGTGAAATTGTTCTCTACCGAGTGACGGTATATTGTTTTAAGTTGTGAAAAAGACGAGAAGTTATTCCTGTTCTAAGGTGGCATGAAAGTAAAGATGTAATATTTAATATGCCAGATAATCTGATGGTCCATTACTGTGGTTAAAGTTATGGCCTCTATAAAAAAAAGTCCTGTGTGAATATTAAAAGGAACAATAACAATGTGAAAACCAACTGCGGTGCTCAGCTCTGCCAGCCTTATCTCCCTCCAGGTACGGTGTGCTTTTTCTAATCCTTTCCATGGATTTGTTCCAGGTGGTAAATGAAATGCCCCTGTTCACTTTTGAAAATGTTTTGTAATGAAAATCGGTTACGGTGTGAGAAGGAACCAAAAAATGGGTCCAAATGTTAGATCGGACAAAAAGGCTCAGGACATTTTTCAGGGAGAACAATAGCAGTGTGAGTGTGTGGCTCCAGTCTAGTCATTACGCCTTGGGGTTTAAGACAAGAAACATGACCCTGAAAGAGACGTAATTGTGAATAATTGGAGAATAAATAAGTTTAAAGAAAGGACAAACTCCACTGTTGCTTTTCCTGCAGCCAGTGTCCAGAAAACACAGGAAAAGTTATGGCCACCGCACACACATTTGACATTATTAGAAAAAAAGAAGGCCAAATTAGTTTAACATTTTAACATTATTCTGCATGAATATCAGAATTATGTAAGCACAATACCTGAATCAATATGTATTGTATATTATTATTTTATTTTTGTGGGTGTGTAATACTTTCTGTGACCCTGGTGGACGAAGGATTACGGAGGTAACTTGGTTGGTCCACAAGGCTTCAGGTTCTAATCCACTAGCTGCCAGGTTGCCACTGAGGTGCTCTGAGCTCAGCACCGTCCTGACCAGGAGTGCCAAATAGGTAGATCGGGATCTACCAGTAGATCTCCAAAGGAGTGCTGGTAGATCCTGAGCCATAACATAAAAAATAGTAGTAATAATAACTAGAGATGTCATTTTTTTTGAAGATGCTAATCACTGGACTAAAGTGAGAATAATATGGGTATTGAATCAGACAGTTTAACAAATATATAACAATGTAGAGAGTAAGATATCCAGTTAATATTGGCAAATATATTCAGAGGAAGATCATTTCAGCCTGGTTATTTAAAAAATTGCTCACAAGACAAAAAAAGCATGGACATCTCTGGTCCAGACCCACATGACTTCCAGGGGACTAGCTACTTGTCAGTGTAATACCAATCACCTAATTCGATAGTCCTTTGCCTTATAGCAAATAAAAATGTTGAGTGTGTTATTAGCAGGTTTTTTATAATGTGTTAGCGTCATACTGTGGCATTTATTCTATGTTAAACAAGATGAGCAGAAAAAAATTTTCAAGAAAAATTTGCCCTCACTTTTGACTGAATTTCAGCTTTCAAACAGCCTGCGTCAAGCTGAGTCAAAAATTCTATATCTTAAAAAAAATTTGTGGTAAATATTCAAATCTATAAAATATGAAAACTTTTTTGATGGACCAAACATTACTATACTGTAGTATTTAAAGTCGACAGTTGATCAACACTGGTCTCAAAGAATGAGAAAACCATGTTGGATAAAAAAAGCAACAAAAGGAAAGTCTAACGTAACCATACTCACACTCATCCAGAGCAGTGTATACCATTAAGTCTTCACTCTGTACATCTATAAATCCACACAAACATTAACTTTCATATCCAGGTGGAGCCACAATATATTATTTCACGTGCCGCAAATGGCCCACAGGCCACATTTTGAGCCTGTCGATGAGGCTGTCAGTCTGGTTATAACTGGCCTGTTTGATTATGTTTATAAGTGTTAGCAAAGTACACAAAAAACAGTACATTTCCCAACAAACCTCAGGGGATTCCGTTTGACCCCGAGGCATTCGTTTTACTTCCAGTTGCCCCTTGCTGCCCCACTGGCCTGGATGTTTTTTATCACTTCCCCACTGCTGCCCATACATTGAACACACATGACCCAATCTACCCCGTGCCGTAATTCCGAGACACTCCCCTCATTTATATTCTACAAGAGATTGCTTGTTTTGCTGCCTGAATTCTCTTCTCTTCAGGGGGCTGCGGAAGTCTGCACCTGTGGGGAATATTCACACACACAAACAAACTTGATTCTGAATGTACTTTCCTGCCTGATGGCTCGGCTTTGGAGAACCAGTCTCATGAAGCCTTCACATTTGCTCAGATTCCAGCTGTGAGGAAAATATGAGGAGAAGGAGAGAAGGAAACATGAAAAAAAAACAAAAAAAAAAACAAAGAGAATCCTGTCTGTTTCTTCACACGGTCTTTGTTTTGTGTTTCGTAAAGGGGATTGTAGCATCATCAAGTTTAATTAGCAAAGGAAGACGAAAGACCACGGTAGATGGTTTGTTGCGTTTAATTTTCTTTTCCAACTGAAAACTGCAGAACATAATACAGCATTGTTAATATTGAACAAAATATCATAAATACAAAGTTTATTATAACCAGCTTAAATTAAACATTACCACATAGTTACATCTAGCAAATTTATGGCAATGCCTTGAAATTGCGTCATCATGGATGGCAATGGATAGACAAAGACAGACTATTGACCATGTCATGCTGCTATTCCTAATTTGAATCTGGAAAACCCGGGAAAACAGAAACCGGAAGTTTAAAATCGGAAACCGGAAGTAATGCGGAAAACCAGGAAATCACATAAAACCAGTCATGGGCAAACTTTAGACTCACAGGCCACAACTGGTCCAAGTTCAATGACATGTTAAAGTCAAACGTATGCATTTGGCCTTTTCTACCCATTCTTTGTATGGAAATTGTGGGTATTGCATGGAATAGGAAGGTATACGTATAGAAGAAAGATGTGTTACACTTATATATTACACAGTATAATCACAAATACAAAACAACTATATAATTTAGAGGTGTTTACGCGAGCCAGAAAGGGCAACATCTGGCCCCCAGGCCTTAGTTTGCCCTCTCGGTAATATCCTTTTACAGAAATCACAACTAACTGTACAATATTTTCTAAAAAAAACACTTAACCAACAGTATATAACAAAATAGCAGTACCAGTTTTAATAAAATTTACTAAATTTACTTAAAAAAAATCCCCCTATTGGTTACACAGTTTCTTTTTTAATTGTTTGTTATAAACAAGATAATTTAATGTGTTTAGCAAATCCATGGACTATGGACATTTGACATGAGATACATCTGTGATCATGCCGAATAAAAAAAAAGAATTGTATGTTTTTTGTACCCACCCACCTCTGAGAATTTCTGTCAAAATTGCGAAACGAAATGTTTGTTACTTTGTCTTGTTTTGTGATGAAGCTTTTTGAAGCTCTATAAGATACATTAAACTTAATGTAACTAACAGAGTAAGATGAAATGAGTTAACCTTACGAGCAACCTTGCATAAACAAGGGCACGACTATTACACAGGAACACTCGAACTCTCACATTTAGCATGTAAGAAAACTATAACTTTGATATATGGTGCCATTCACAGTGCATTTCTGTAGGTGGTTTGTATGCGTTTCTGCAGATGTTCACTTTTTCTCCTGATCAAGCTTTGATATCCTGAAAAAGGCTGATTACCCACATGGAGCTATGACCTGCTTACCCTGTTACAGTTTCCTGTTGACTCATAAAGCTTGATGTGTGAGTCAGCTGTGTTGAGATACCACAGACATCAGAAGTCCTTCACAAGTTCAACACTCACAGTTAAAACTCAAACTGCTATTTTTGCCTCAACCCCAGTCATAAATCCTGATTTAATGAAGCACATTTCTTGATGTCTATAAGATAAAACCATAGCTTTAAACAAAACCAGAAACATTTTTTGTTGGAACAGATGCTCATTAAAAAAAGGTTACCGTCAATTTTATGGTGAATCCCAAAACCGAAAAAAAAACATAAAAATATCATTTCTGTTTGGAATTAACCAATTGTCAAAAAATCTTGTTCAGCCCTGCATAAAACTAGATATAATATGGAAAATAGTCGAGGCCTTTAGAGATTACTAGTGGCATCAACATGTAGTTATCATAACACTGGGACTGTTGACACTTGTGCATTGAAGATATTGATCCAATCCCAAATAGTATCCATCCATACATTTTCACCTGCTGGTATTGTCTCCACTCACTGCTCACTTTGGTGATGGGTTAAATGCAGACGCCGAATTTTGTTTGTTTGTGCTGTGGTGTGAATCACAACGTCAAAATGACAAAAAAAAAGACATTTATTTTAATTTAATTTAATGTATTACTCAGTCATGGGGCCGGCAGTCTCCACAACTGCCACCCAAAACACCTGGCCTGTCTGTGGGTGGTGAGCCCAATAGAAGCCAACTCCCCAAAGTGGGATTCAATCTTGGCCAGAAGGTGAACCCTGAAGTTCCACATTTCTTCAGACCAAAAATAGATCAGTCAAACTTAGTTTAACTCTTTAAGTCTGTTTTGATTAGTATGAAATTCAATCAGTTATCACATCTGTCAATACATAATTCTGGATCCTTCTTTTCCTTTTGGCTTGTTAAGGGGTGGTCACAGCGAATCAACATTTCCCAACCTGTCCTCTGAATCTTCTACTCTGATTCCAACTACCTCAATGTCTTCCCTCACTGCATCCATCAATCTCCTCTTTGTCTCCTACCTGGTAGCTCCATCTAAAGGATCATTCTTCTACTAATGTTTACGCTGTCCCTCCTCTGAACATGTCCAAACCATCTCAATCTGTCTTCTCTAGCTTTTCTCCAAACCGTCCTGTCTGTGTTGTCCCTCTAATGACCTCAATCCTGATCCTGTCCATCCTTGTCTCTTTCCTAAAGAGAATCTCAGCATCTTTAACTCCTCCTCCTCCAGCTCTGCCTCCTGTCTTCTGGATATTGGAAGTGTAATCCATAATTCTGGATTAATCCTGATAAACCATGTTCCATTTGTAGCCATCTCGGTTGATCCACAGCTGTCCCTCTGATTATTCATGTTTCATTTGAAACATGACAGCACCAGTTACGATTAACTGTACTATTAACAAAACAGTGGCAACGTGTGATTGTTTTTTTTTCCTAATCTGTGGTAACTATAAGGAATTCTGCAGCTGTCAAACAATAACATATTCTTCCATGTGGAAATTGTCACAAATGACTGTTCTGGTATGACTATATTTACTCACAACATGATGTCAGTAATCCACAACATTTGTACTTCATCTGCCAATCTGGTAAATGTTACAAAATAAAAGCCCTGCTGAAGAAATTAAAATGGCCCCCTTTTGATTTGTTTTATAGTGATATATCACTTTGCTGTGATTGTTAAATTTAAATGGTGACAATAAGAAAGTAAGAGACTGTGCTCAGAAATGACGACTTAATTCTGTAAATTTGAAAACAACTCCGTTTGTAAACAGGCTTTTTGTAAGTTGTGGATTTCCTGTTTTACGATTTTTTTTTTCTTTTGTTTTTCAACTCCCAAGAAATCTCGTACTGTACTTGTTTTCCTTCTCAAAGCAACATCAGAGGAAGAACAGCAGTAGAAGCAGAAAGTCCTGCTGCTCTGATTGAGGAAATTTGTCTCACAGCCTGGAAGCTATATCAGTCTGAAGGGGAGCACAGGGTATTGACTCATTCAGGTGAAACGTTTACTCAGACCCGACTTGTAAACTTGCAAACTTTACTCATAAAAGGTCCATTTGTGAGGTTCACTGCGCTGCAAAAGTCATTCGGAGGAGTTTTCCATCAGCCTGCTTCACTCCTCAGGTAGCCAAAGCCTTCATTTCCTAAAAATCACTTTCAGCTAACCTGTGGAGAATACAACTCTGTGCTGCGAGGCATCACATACAGAATCATTTTTGGAGCTGATGGACAGGAAAAATATCAGTAAAAAGGTAAATGCAGAGATCGGGGCATGTGGAAATAAAGAATCAATAAACCAAGGTTACGACAAGTCCAATAAAGTCTAGTTTTATGCTCTAAGTATTGTATAAAGTTGTCGGGCTGCTATAGTGTAATACAGGTTGGGGAAAACAGTTAACTTTCATGTTCTTAAGTCATTCACCTGCCTGGGAATGGTATTCTCAGGCTTCTTACTTTTGGAGAAGCATCCCTAGCTATATCAGAATTCTCGAGCGAGGAGTAGGAATACTCTGGATTTTAGTAGTTCTCCAGTCTATGGGCCTGGCTAAAGATGTGCTACCAAGATAATCAAACAAGTGAGAACAAAAGAAATGATAAATAACAAAAGGAAAAGTAGCTTGTGCTTGAACACCCACACCATCAAGAGACAAGACCAGGTGAAACTATACAGTACCTCATGAGAATATCATATATATCTTAGAAATACAATACACAAGTACACAAAAAAAAACCAAACACAACACAATCAATACACCCTAAACTGACAGTTTTTAAATATAACACACTAATTCATCAGTCTTCAGCTTCTTGCTTGCTGCCAGGACACGGGGCAACAGTCTCCACAACTGCCACCCAAATCACACTGCACCCTACTGTTAGCCTTTCTGTGTTAGTTATGTGTAGATGTTATATGTTATATGTCGTTAGCTTCATAGCATAATTGCCTAAGTCATATTTCAATGAAATATGACTTAGGCAATTATGGCATGAGGCTAACGACCTCATAGCATGAGTCCCTTTCTCGGTTGCCACATCGAGCCTTTCCTCTGTATCCTCAACTCTAACTCCAAATCCATGTCCTCCCTCACTGCATCCATCAATCTCGTCTTCGTCTCCTACCTGGTAGCTCCATCTCTAGGATCATTCTTCTACCAATAAAAGCGCTGTCCCTCCTATAAACATGTCCAAAACATCTCAATCTGGCTTCTCTAGCTAGCTTTTATCCAAACTGTGTCTGTCTTCTTTGTCTTCTCCTTTCGGTTTGTCCCTTTTCTCAGGTGTTGCCACAGTGAGTCAACATTTTCCATCTCCCCCTGTCCTCTGTATCTTCAACTCTAACTCCAACCACCTCCACATTGTTCCTCCTCTGTGGGAAAAATAAAGGAAATAAGTGGAAACATCTTGAGGGGTTTCCACAGACATGTTTGTAGGCGTTGACTTTACACATTTACTGAACAAGCTTCAGACTAGAATAAGCCAAACAGACAGACAAGACTCCTCCTCCTCAGTCCTCCTCAGTCTTTGCAGTTTCTGCTCCTATGTCCTCCTCAACTCCTATCTACCTTCACTGGGTTCTCATCTCTGAGATCTGTACATTTTTGGTTGTGATGTGCTTTGGAGGAAAAATTTACAAATATACAAGCCAAAAATAGAAGCTAAAATTTTATATTTACACCTTATATGAAACTTTATATTATCAAAGTACTATCGTATCTTGTTTTGAGCTTTTAGAGAAAAAAAATGTGACCTTTCATTCATTCATCATCTTCTGCTTGTCCGTTGGCGGGTCGCAGGGGTGGCGCCAGGGGCAGTTGGCGACACCCAAATCACATTGCACCATATTGTGAGCCTTCCTGTGGGTGGTGAGCCCACAAGAAGTGATGTGGCTTGGGGACGGTGCTATGCTCAGAGCACCTCAGTGGCAACCTGGCAGCTGGTGGATTCGAACCGGGGACCTTGCGGGCCCAAGTCCGCTTCCTTAACCACTAGGCCACCACTGCCACAATATGTGACCTGCACTAGGCAAAATACACCCTGAATTTGAAATCAAAACACTTTTTGTCAAATGTTCCAGTGTTGTTTTTGTGTTTTAAATTTGTTCTCCCCTTGGGTCTCAGCACTGCCCCCTATCCGTGCGAAACGGTACTTTTTGCATGGCCCGGTACATTTTCTATTTATGTTCATGGTTCATCAGTAAGGCACTCATCTTGGTCTTCTCTTTCACCTTGTCCTTTATTCACCCCAGTTCCCTGAATCTTCTACACTAACTCCAACTACCTCCATGTCCTCCCTCACTGCATCCATCAATCTCCTCTTTGTCTCCTAATTGGTAGCTCCATCTCTACGGGCATTCTCCTACCAATGCATCCACCGTCCCTCCTCTGAACATGTCCAAACCATCTCAATCTGGCTCCTCTAGCTTTTTTTTTCTCCAAAACCTTCCTGTCTGTGTTGTCCCTCTAATGACCTCATTCCTGATCCTGTCCATCCTTGTCTCTCCTGAAGAGAATCTCAGCATTTTTCCAACTCCTCCACCTCTGCAGCTCTGCCTCATGTCTTATATCTATTTGCGGTGTGTCTAAATCATCCATCATGGCTGGTCTCACAACTGTCTTCTATTTTTTCCCAAACTAATGTCACACATATTCACTAAATAGAAAAGGACTTGGGTCCACAAGTCTTCTAATCCACCAGCTGCCATATTGCCACTGCATAGTAACGTCCTGACCCACATAACTTCCAGTGGGCTCACCACCCACAGGAAGGCTCACAGTATGGTGTAGTATCATCTGGGTGGTAGGTCCCGGTTCCAGGTGAGCGGATGAAGATGAATTAATGAAAGGATGTCACTAAATATACTGTACACATGTAGTCTAGCAATATCAGCAATGGTCATGTTGCTTTTTCTGTCCTGATAAGAAGGACCGCAGGTTCATGGCAGGGAGCAGGAAACCTGGCCAGGCTACATGATGGGTCAGGTCTAGGTCAGGACCTCATTTAGGACCCTGCAAAAAGGTCCTGGCCTGTGTTGTTTTTTTTTTTTTTCTGGAATGGGTGCACAAATGCTGCAGAGGGTCAGTGGACAATTGACTCTCAGCGGGGACTGAAGAGACTTTAACAAGAGTCACACTCATTTGCTCAGTGACTAATGGGGGACAAGTACTGGTGAGTACTCAACGGTGGCAAGAAGAACACAGTTGAGTACTGAATGTTTAAGGGCAAGTGCTAATGGTGTCCCGCTGGCTGCTGTTCTGTCTTTTTGAAGGACTCGGAGACCTAGACCTCAAGAGGCTTTGAGTCTACGACTCTACAGCTACCTAACTTTCAGATTCTAAGACTCACAGTGAAAGGTACTTGTCTCTTTGAGGCTCAATGCACCTCATCTTCTGATACTTTGTACTTTAAAGTCTACGAGTCAGTGTCTCTCAGAGTCCAAGACATAAACTCTGAGGGTCTTAGACTCTCAAGTCATTAGCTTTAGTGTCTCCCAGGGCCCAAGGATTGGAGAGTCAGAGCCAATGACTCTTTGTCGAAACTAAGATATAGAAACTTGAGACTGTGTTTCTTAGACGTTGCGATTTTGGCCAAGTCAAAGAATGATAAATTCTGAGACACAGACTCGACAACGCAAAGAATCTGACGTCCGTCAGCTTTGTGGCTCTATGATTCCAAGAACCACTGACTCTATTAATCTAGGACTTGGTGACTTAAAGATTTTGAGACTTGTGTCTCCCAGACTTGGTGACTCCAAGTCTTCAACTCGATGACACTTAGCCTCTGAGACTTTAGCGTGTATTTGCATTTATTTTTCTTTAACTGTCTTCCATCTGATTTAGCCTCCTGACAAACCTCACAAATGTGTTTGCAGTTTTATTTTCGGCCATGTGTTTTCTGTTTTTGCCATGACAAGTACTGATGGTTGCCCCAGGCTGTAGCTGGTCTCCGTTAATGACACCAACTGTGGCTGTGACTCCGGCACCGTTGTCCCTCTGACCATGTGTTGATCACAAACACCGCTGCCATTGTTAGCTAATAGAGCTCAGTTCTCCGCTGACAGCAGCCTGGAGAAGCTGCTGCTTCTTAAAGAGAGTCCCCATGTTCTGACGCCTCACTGGCATCAGCACAAAGGAGCTGATGAATGAGCCCAAAAGGCTGATAAAACATTAACGGGACAGTTGGTCCAGTGGGAGACGCGGCTAACATTCAAAAATCATTCTTGTTCTCAAAGCAAATTTCCTCCTCATGAAATCTGAATTCCGTCTCTGTGGGAAAGAAGCACCGAGAAGCACAGGGATACGGAGGAAGACCAGAAGAAAACTCAAGCTCACAGTCACTGAATCAACCTGAGTAGCAACATCAATTATTTACTCCTCACAACACAATTCAAAAAAGATCAGGGGTCATTTCTACGCTCCACATTATGAGGTTTTCAACGGAGAGAAGACAAAAAAAACTGCCTGAGGACAGAGCCGTATAAACTGAAGCGTCTCCATCAGTCAGCGCTCTGACAGGTTTCCCTGTCCACCAGAGTTAAACGGTGAAAAACAAGTCTCATCACAGTCGTTTCTGCCAGTTTAACCAATCCAGGATGGACATTTATTCTTATTTTTATGAATAATTTTGGACAACACCCCCAACTTTCTCTCAATCAGTGCCACAGTGTCTGCTTCAGTATGTTACTTCCTGTCTCTCTGTTTCGCAAGACCCTGCAGGGTAGTTCATCAAGATTCTTTTGCACTCAACGTTGTTTGAAATGTTTTCTCATTTTTCAGCGTTTCACATCTGCAGAGAACCAGGTGTAACAGTCCACAGAGATAAAGCTGTTACATATTGAATGACTGCAGATAAACAAGATGTGGTTTTTATGACTGGAATTTAAGACTGTAATTGCATGTTGCAAAAGGTTGCTTCATAAAATATTGTGAAAAGTGTGTTTTGGGGTTTTTTTTTTGCCCTTTTTTTAAGCTCAAATATTCATACTCACAAAGGTTCCTCCCAATGCCGTGCTAAATCTGTTAGTACGGGTAAATGTGTAAAACTACTTAATAAATTCCTATTACCCCTACTGCATTTGTAAACGTACTGGTTTTGGTAAATTTTTTAACTTCCTCCTTGTAAATATAAGTTTATACTTCTGTTAGATGCATGACGTTAATACACCTGGTAATATTATGAACTTAATACTCTTGGTAACTTTTTACTGGTCCTTGTACATTCGGAAATAATAGTCAATTAAATACTCTTGAGCAATGAATACTCTTGGTAAAAGTGGTCCTGGTAAATTAGTAAAGCTAATATTCATGGTAAATGTGTAAATTTTACACTCCTGGTAGAAGTTTCAAGTTAATACTCCTGGTAAATTGTAAAGTTATTGGTAGTTGTACATTGCCAAACATAATACTCCTGGTAAATTTGTAAAATTAATACTCCTGGTAAACGTGTCAAGATACTGGTCCAGGAAAACTAGTCAAAGTAATACTCCAGGTAAATTAGTAAAGTTAATACTCCTGGTAAATTTGTAAAATTAATACTCCTGGTGAATGTGTCAAGTTACCGGTGCTGGTAAATGAGTCTAATTGATTTTCTTGGTAAACTTGTAAATTTAATACTCCTGGTAAATGTGTAATGTAACTGGTCTTGTTAAAATAGTCAAATTAATACTACTGGTCACCTGGTAAATGTGTAATGTAACTGGTCCTGTTAAAATAGTCAAATTAATACTACTGGTAAATTTGTAAAATCAGTACTACTGGTAAATGTGTGAAGTGTCTGGTCCTGGAAAATTATTCAAATTAATAGTGCTGGTAAATTTGTAAAGTTAACACTCCCGGTAAATGTGTAAAGTTACTGCTCCAGGTATATTAATAAAGTAACTTGTATTAAATTCTGAAAGATTAATACTTTTGGTAAATGAGAAAAAAGTGACTGGTCTTGCAAAACTTAAAGGTTATGTTGCTGGTAAATTTAGTCAATTGTTGCTCCTCATTGTTGATGTTTGTGGTCCTAGTAAGTTAATGCACCTGATGAGATAAAAACAAAAAACAAACATACAAAAATAAAAAAAAAAAACAGTGTGTAACTTGATACCAGAGCAGATTGTTGTCTGACTGTTCACCACCAGTGATGTTTGTGCGAACACAGCTGAGTTTTATTCATTCAGATCTGAGGTTAGTGGACAATGAGTGGATGGAGTTACACACACACACACACTTACAGAACTGCATCAGAGGCTGGTACTGACCTTTAAACAGTGATGCACAGCCATGTACTGTTGCTGCTGCTGCTGCTGATATGAATGATCAATGAACACGATGGCCCAGTCTGTTAGAGAGGAAAACACTGCAGCATCTGCACAGAAGTTAATATTTCAACAGTTTTGCTCAGTCTGCCATCTGTGTCTGAGTCACACAATATTTTTGCTCCAAGGATAAAGAAAATGGACCTCAAATCTTAGCCCCAAAATATAGACAGAAAAAAAAAAAAAAAAAAAAGCAAAATGTTAAGTCCAATTTGAAAAAATCATTTTTATATATTCCTTTATATTATTGAGTTTGAATACCATAATGAATACAATTTTAATGTAATTGTTGTTAGCAATTCTTTTATAGTATAAACAAATGTTTCATTTTGTCACATTTTGTTAATTTATTTCATTTTTTTAATACATTTAATTGAATCCTTGATTCTTTTAATGTTTGTTCTGATAAATAACTTGTTGAGGTTTGAAGTTCATTTTAAACCAATGTATATATATTTTTTTTCTTTTATATAAACCAACAGGGAAGACGTCATATATCCCAAGATCCTCTTCACACTTTTACCTTTTTTCCCATAATGTGATTTATCACAGGAGGATTTCCTTCTGCTGTGATTTCACTTCTTCTTCCATACAGTGTCGGGGGTTTTATTCTTCAATGTCCTGATTTCTAAATATATCTAGATTTCTAAAGAGAGGAACGAACACACACACACACACACAGCCGTCCTCCCCCACTCCGACCTGCAGCACTTAAATCTGCACACTGAGGATGAGAGAGAATATTTAATTATCAGAGATGAAAAAAAAAGGCAGTGTCAAACCTTGTGCATGCGTGTGCACGTGTGCACGTGCACGTCGGCAGCGAGGGAGGCCACAGCTCTGCACCCCTGCTGCGAGCACACACACACACACACACACACACACAGTGTAAATCTCCTTCTATTTTGTTCTTGGTTTGTCTGGAAACAATCACATTAGTCAGAGACACAGATTCTTCTCTTTGTTCCTGTTTTTTTTTTTTCTTTCTTTTTCTCTTTTTAGACCAACAACTGTATTTGCTTTGCATAATTCATTTCCATTTTTTTCTTGTTTAGCGCAGTGCATACAAGTTAATCAGCCGCCTGGAGGATCATGCTCACACACACACGCAGCCTATGAATGCTGGTGTGTGTGATTGGCTTTATAGATTATTAACAACAGCCTCTTACATGCAGCGCACTTTATTGTTCGCGACAGTCCTCCAGATGCTGTAAATCTCTAAATGGATTCTTTTATTTCACGCACATCTCCATTCATCACCAGCTCCATTTGCGCCTCGGTACATGTGTCAAACATGAGGCTCGCTTTCACCTGCTGAGCCGTTTTGAGAAGAGCTTGGATCAAAATGTCGTATGTACACATATAATTTAATTTAATGTAAAACAGTCGACCAAATCGCTGTAGGTTGCAGAAATATGATGGCACTGTTAAAGTAGCACATGTTACGACAGGACTGCTGGAATGCAAGGAAACGTTCAAAGAAGAACTTAATTTCATCCTTTTTATTGATACCATGACATGAACTAACATAGTTAAAATGTCATTTAATTTGTCCCATGGACAATGACAGTGTTTATTCCGTCTTGTACCTAGAAAATAGTAATAAATGTGTGTTGCCGCTCTCTTATGCATAAATCATGACATAGGTACATATGGAATTATTTACATAAACACACAGGAACTTGTTGTCTACTATGGCGTCACCTAGTGGTGCCATGGGCAAAAGACAGCATAGCTTACATCTGCAGTATTGCAAATTACGTGTTGTCTGTTATTTTTGTTTGTTTGTTTTGTTTTGACAATCTTCAGGAATGGAACAATGTAATTTGATAGATTACTTAACAATATAAATTACTTATTTGTCAAAAGGTAAAATAATCTGAAGTTGTTCTATAAATGTGAAGGTAAATTACAAACATTTTTTGACAACACTAAAACGTATTTACACATATACAGCTGTGCATTACCATTATGGAAATAAATTGATGGGAACTCCTGTATAATACATATTATTTCCAAAAAAAAAAAACAAAAAAAAAAGCAAGCCTACTACGAATAGTTAATTAAGTAACAGATGAAGAACTTCAACATTGTTATTGGGTAAAAACAAGTGACAACATTCAATACAATTTTTTGTTTTGGGCACACCTGCCCTCAGCACACCTATCACAGGTGAGTTTCCGTGTTAAAATGACCAATAATGTGAGGCCTAATAAACAGAACGCTTTTCAAATTAGAATAACTCTGTTTTTTCCCACGTTGTTAAAAAAATATGGTTGAAATAAAAGAGGCTTATGGGGGGAGGATGCAGAGGAACAATAACGTATGCAGAGAAAAGTAATCACGTTCTCCACAGTGGGATGGAGAGAAGAAGCACATGACAGAGTTTTAACCCCAGTTCTTTCAGTGATGGGGTGGGGGGTGAATGCTGGTGGAACCCTCTGGGATGGATCCATTTAAATTCCTATACTGTTTGACGCTGCAGGTCTTTGTCTTCTGCTGCTGCCGCCGCTGCCGCCGTCGCCGCTGCTGAGTGTCTGCTCATTGTTGGACTGAAACGTCCTATAGGCTGAGCCGCCGTGAGAAAATGCAGGAGAAAAATGAAGACACTTTCTGTGAGTTTCTCCCTCTGACAGAAACATCACACTGTGGCTAAGAAACACATGGAAAATTCCTCCGACGGGTGACAGAACACATAAAGCTGCTCCTATAGGAAGTGTGAGTCAGAGTGTATAAGACAGAGTGTCTAAGTGGTAGACTCACGTAAAATCTGCTCATATAGGTTTTTTTAACTGCTGTCATGTTCACTTCAGTATGTACTGTATAAGGAAATGGGGCCATTCAAGGGAGTCCTCTTACCGCTCTACATCTCTCTGATATAAATTCATCTCATTTTTCATGAGGACAGATCAAGTTAAAACGATGAAACCAGAATAAGGAGATGAAACATAAGATAAAAAATAAGTTATGAAAAGCGGATAAAAACACTTAAGTGTTTCAGTAATGAGGGAGACGTCACAGCACCGTAGTAGGATCTGGTCCTATAGCAACTGTAGGTAGAGCTTATACTCAAGGTGTGGGCTCTTGACTGGTCCATCTAGTTCTAGAAGGAGCAAAAATCACTTAAGTCTTCAGGTTCTCCATGCAACCCATGGTTTTACATTGCCTTGTTTCCTGCTTTGTTTCTATTGTCATCAGAGAAGAGAAGGACGTTCAGACCAACTGACCAATCAAAGAGGTGGGTGGGTCATCCATATCCTGTTGTTGTTGTCAACAATACTGAAACAAACTAGACACTAGAGCTCAGTGGACACAGATGTGACAAACAAGAGTAAAATGACCCACAGTAAACCCACAGATCTTCAGAGCCGCCACTATGTGTCACACTATTTCATTATTTGGTCGTGTTTGGGATTTGAACCCTTGGGCTACTTATAAGTATTATTAAAATATATAATTTGCAGCAGAGGTGGCTTAGTAGTTTAGGGAGCAGACTTGGGTCTACAAGGTTCAGGTTTGAATCCATCTCTGATCATAGCACCGTCCACCTAACTTCCAATGGGCTCACCCCCCTCCAGGAAGGCTTACAGGTTGGTGCAGTGTGATTTGGGTGGCACTTATGGAGACTTCTGCCCCTTCAACTTGGTAATAGATAAACAGATGAATAGTTTCACTTTTTTTATCACACTGAAAGCCAAGAAGTGGATACTTCAGGCCAGGGATGGGCAAACTAAGGCCCGGGGGCCATATGCGGCCTGTTGAGCTTTTAATACGGCCTGCCCACCTTGTCCAAAATAAGCCTGCTTTCCACCTTTAGATGACATCATCAAGGCTATTAGATATTTAGCATTTTCAGTTTTATGCAAGTCAGATATTTACATGTCATTTATCTTACTTCAAACAACAGCTCCATTCGCTTTTATGCTATTGACTTGTCCCTGGTGTCCAATGTTAAGACCAATTGGGGCCCGCGAGTCAAAAAGTTTTGCCAAGCCCTGCTCCAGGCTGATGACCATAGACGCCCCTAAATAAATACAGTTGGTTTTTTTTGTGGATTTTCTGACATAGTCAGGATTGAAACAGACCCCTCAATGATCTGGACATTTTCGCTTTGGATTGTGTGTTTGATTCCATGACATCTTGAAACAGTTTCCTCATTAGCAGTGACTGGGTTTTTTTTTTCCTATTTTGTTTATGTCCAGATCTATCCCTCGGCCTTGGGATTCTAAAAGTATCTGTTCTGTTTGGTTTGATGATAATTTCTCTGACCATCCCAGCACCGCCTTTGAAGATCTGAAGAGAAAGGGGACTAAATTCAAGAACTGATACTTGCCGAGTTTATTTTTGCTCACCATTTAGGAAGAGATGCAACACCTTAAGGCCTAGTTTACGAACTGGTCCAATAGCAGAAATGTACTGTAGTGTGGTTACACTACTGTAGTTTTACTAGGTTGTCTGTCACCGAGGTAACACTTGAAACAGGCCAGAAGTAAATCCTGTCAGCAGGAAGGAAGTCCACAGAGGGGAACTTCCTCCTTATCTGAATGTGTTTCCACACAGTCCAACTCAGTTCTGTCCAGAATCCCTGTGGTGTGTTGAACGTGTGCAGTGGGAAAGTAAAGTAACAAGATACACTTACAGACATTTATAGTAGGGCTGAGTATCAATCATTCATTGATTTGCTGGATTTGTTGATCCAGTGTTGGTAGTTAAGGTTGTTAAGTATACTGTACATCTATGCTACTATGCCATGCTCTGGACCCCAGAGGTAACCTGGTATCTGGTGGATTTAAACCTAGAACCCTCAAGGCCCAAGTCTTGTTCCTTAAGCAACACTGCCCTATTATAAATATTGGAGTAGGGATGCTACACCACAATATGACTCTCACACCAAGAGTCATATTGTTCACCCACCAATAGGGAATGTGAGCAAACTTTTTGACTCGTGGACCACAATGGGTCCCAGAATTGGACATGGGGGCCGAGCCTTCGTTGAAAAAGATATGGCACCTTGTATAAAACCTGTAATGCTACATTCTTTTATGACATTATCTGCTGGGGAACTGCAGGTAATTATTTAATCTGGACAAGGTTGGCGGGCCACATTAAGAAGCTCAACGGGCCGCATCCAGCTCCCGGGCCTTAGTTTGACAGTGTCTGGTTTCAGGTTAGTTTTACCCTACTGATGATGTGTAGTGTTCATAAACTAGTACACAAGGTAATGCTGCTGTTCAACAATTAGCTGGATAATGCTAGTGTACGTCTGCTTCTTGCTTAATTAGGCTATTTCTTGGTTATTTATCACTGTTATCCCAGTTGCATTGTAACCGATGCCTCCTGTTGGCCACAAGCTATGAATAGCAGATAATTATATAATGCTTTTGCAAGGCAGCAAAAACCAACCACCCACCAAAGCATCCAATCAAACCATAGACCAATCAATCATTCAGTCAACAACTAAATTCTGATCGATTTATACAACAACCAACTAAAAGATTGTGACCCAGTTAATAAACTAGTTATAAAACCACCAACCAATAGAAAACAGGAACTAACATCTATCATCCCTCTACCCGCAGCCTCTCACACAGTCGGTGTCTAACCATACTGTAAACCAACCAACCAACAAAAACAAACTGAACTGACTGTTTAAAACAGAGACAGCTCAACTATGCACAATGACGAGATTATTAGGTACAGAACAAAACAACAGAACAACATATATTGTTGTTGTTGTTATGATAAAAAAATACATCTTAAACTCATATGACATCTGTTGTGGATGATCTCATACCCTCTGACCCAGCAGGGGGCGTAGCCAGACGTCTGTGTTTTGAACTGCCGTAGGGAAACCATGGTATTTTTTTTTAATTCTTTAATGTATATATGGGAAGTTCACAGTCTTGATCCAGAGCATATTTTCCTTGGTGCAACTATTGTTGTTTTGGAAAATGAATATTTCATGATTAGGGAGATATTAAGGCAAAATATTTGTGCTCTAAGCCAAATAAACAGAAGATGTAAACAGGGGTTTGTTTGTTCTGTAGGATCCTGTTGAAAACATGTTGATATGATATAAAACAGCAAAAAAAAAAAAACACATTAGGAAACATTGAGTAAGGTTGACCTCTTTGTAACTTTGAAACCATTTCCCGAGTCTTTATTAGACTGCATAACTGCAACTCTTTGTACAGCAGACATGACAAAATCATTTTTTTTTTTTTAACTGACATTTCATTGATTCAAGTTCAACCAGGTCGGCCATGTGATCATTCGGAATCAGCTGTTCCTTAGAGGTGGTCAGAAAGCCACTGCCCAGATCTACACCGTGAGGCACACAGTCTTCCAGCCTCACGTCATGCCAGAGGAACTCAGCGAAACTTAGGAAAGATCACCAAAGGTGAGGGAATAATGTCAATCCCCTGGACAACTTCTCAGCTTTATTGACCCAGAAGGATCTTATAGAAACTATTCCTGAGGGAACCTGAAGGTTCCTTGAGCAGGAGCTCATTGTACCAGTGATTACAGCATAGGTGGAGCGGTCATTCTCCAGACTGAAAAGACTAAAAACATACAGTGGTAACAGGAGTACTCAGGAACGACTTTCTCCTCTGGCAGTGATCTCCACTGAGACACAGAGACGTTAAAACTAATGTAAGACGAGGAGGATACTTACAAACAACTTAACCACGCTTGCATTAAACGCGAGCTGGTGCATGGACATCATTTATAAGCAAAACTCAGATCATAATAGTTTTCTTTTCTGCTGTATATGTAAAGAATGATTTGAAATAGCAAAAAAATGTTGCCAAGCAAATGTTGAATAAAATGCTCTAAAGGGTTCATACATTTGTAGATGTGACTGTGATAGTAACAGCTACAGTACAGTGGCAGTAACTTCAGCAAAAACAGTTTGGCACTAAATAAAGAAGCTACAATTGCCTAAGCACTAATTGAGGTGAAATTAGTTACACCAGCTGCTGTAGAAAGAGCAGTTACAATTAGGTGGGTAGCAACAAAAATAGGTCACGTTACAGTAACAGGAGTAACATCATCAACAACAGTAACAAAAGCTACAGTAAGGTCATGAGTTACAGTAGCACTAGTAGTCACAAGAAATGACAATTATAGTTACAGAACAGTAACAGCAGTTACAGTAACAGCTGTTACAGTTATGGGAGCAGTTAATGCACAGTAACAGCAGCAGTTACAGTAAGAAGTCACAATCAGCAATAGCAGCAATTGTAGTCATAAAAACAGCTACTGTACACTAACAGCAGTACTTCCAGTTATAACAACAGTTGCTGAACAGTAACAACAGCCGTTACAGTTAATGCACAGTAACAGCAGCAGTTACAGCAACAAGGGGAGTGACAGGACAGTAACAGCAGGAGCTACAGTAATAACCATTGCTGTGCAGAAAGAGCAGCAGTTACAGTTATAGGAACAGCTAATGCACAGTACCAATAGGAGTTACAATCAGACCAGCAGCAGTTACAGTGTTAGGAACAGCTACTGTACAGTAACAGTTATAACAGTTGCTGTACAGTAACAACTGTTACAGTTAATGCACAGTAGCAGCAGCAGTTACAGCAACAATAGAAGTTACAGAATAGTAACAGCAGCAGTTACAGTGATAACAACAGCTACTGTGCAGGAATAACAGCAGTTACAGTAATAAGAACAGCTGACACACAGTAACAGCAGCAGCAAGAGTAGTAACAGTTGCTGTACAGAAAGAGCAGCAGTTACAGTTATAGGAGCAGCTAATGCACAGTGACAGCAGTGGTTAGTAACAGCAGCAGTTACAGTAAGAAGAACAGCTACTGTACAGTAACAGCGTCAGTTATAGTATTAACAGTTGCTGTACAGTAACAACATATGTTACAATTATAGGAACAGTTATGGCACAGTAACAGTGAGAGTTATAGTAACAAGAGGCGTTACACAACAGCAACAGTAGCAGCAGTTGCAGTAATAACCACAAGCTACTATACAGTAACAGCAGCGATTACAGTCATAACAACAGCTATTGTCGAGTAACAGCAACAGTAATAAGAACAGCTACTGTACAGGAAGGCAGCTGTTACAGTAATAAGAACAGCTAGTGTACAGTAACAGCAGCAGTTACAGTATCATCAGCAGCAGTTGCAGCAGTCAAATCAGCCAGCGCTCCGAGCAGTGAGGATAATTCTCTCATTTAAATCCACCCTCAGTTCCTCTCTGGAACACTGCCTCCACCACAGCCTCTGGTTTGTGAATATGTTGTGAAACTATTTTTAGAATGATAATTGTGTCACTGCAGACAAAATGTTTCGGAAAATTTTGGAAAAGTGGAGCAGAACCAAAAAAAAGAAAAAAAAAAGAGTGAGTCTGAAAATAAAATCTAATTGACAGAAAATAGGAGGTTTTACTGTCAGGAGCAACTCAACACACTGTCAAATACATTTCCATCGTCCACAGAATTTGATTTACTGTGGGACAGGGAAATATTGAACGCATTCAAAAGTGTAAGTAAATGCATGAAAACGCACACATTCAGCTGAGTGTGGTGTCATTTACGATAAGAGTCTCCACTAAGTGAAGAACATGAACCTGAGAGAACAGCTTTATCTGACTAACCCAAAGCCAGGCTGATTAACCTGCTCTGCCCTTTGTCCCTGAGGAAACATGTTTCATCTGAGTCTCTCCTTCATGTGTTTGTGCTAAAAACCTTTCTGTTTACGGAGACGCTGACCTTTACTCTCCATTAGTGTGTGAGTGAGCAGCAGTTAAGGAAGCAGACTCGGGTCCTCAAGGCCTCAGGTTCTAATCCACCAGCTGCCAGGTTGCCAGTGAGGTGCTCTGATTTTAGCACCATCCTGTCCCCCATGTCCTCCACTGGGCTCACCACCCACGGGAAGGCTGACAGTATGGCACAGTGTGATTTGGGTGGCGGTAATGGAGATTAATCTATACTTTCAATTTTTTTGTTTTGAATACATTTTTTAACAAATGCTTTGAGTTTTTTTTTTTTTTGGCAATTTCACAGAGCAAAACAACCCCAAAAATATATATTTTAAGCTCCAAGAAGTCAACAGCTACAGAACAACTACTGTAAACACACAAATCATCAACTGGATGAAGAATATTTTGTTTTTGGCCAAACATGTTCCTCAAGACACTAATAACTGCACCAGTCTTCTCCTCCTACAGGTTCTCCTAGAGTGAGCGTTTAAGTCCAGAGGCGACCTGTTCCCTCAATCCTAATTGTTCAATAAATCAGCTTCACTTCCACATTGGTGTGTAACTGGGTGTGTGCCGCTGCATTACTGTTTGTTGCGTTTTGTGTGTCAGGAGTCACACTTTCCACCTCTTTATTTCCGTCTGTGGGTAAAAGTGCAGTGCAGACAAAGACACAAACCACTGCGTTGCCTCACTTCCTGTTTTCTCAAAAAAAACCCACTGCTGCTGCTTCACTGCGCACATACAGTAAACACTGTGTTTACAGTTGAGTGTTGTTTCCATGTGTGAGTGGCCACACAAGAGCAGTGTGTGTTCTATGTGTCAGTCCAGGATTTTTGCTGTGATTGTAGAAAATTGGGCTTTCAAACAATTACGCACTTTTGAAATTGTGTTTATGACTTAGATCCCGAGGGTTTTTTTTTTTTGTTGTTGTTGTTGTTGTCAGCTGAAGTCCAGAATCTCCTGAGTCTTGGCTGAAGTCCAGGCTCCTCTGGGTCTCGGGCGAAGACCAGACTCTTGTGAGTCCAAGCTGAAGTCCAGACTCTCCTCGGTCTTGGCTGAAGTCAGGACTTCAGGACTCTAAATCTTGGCTGTGGTCCAGACTCTTCTCAGTCTCACCTGAGTCCAGACTCTTCTGTATCCAAGCTTGGGTCTTCTGAGTCTCAGATAAGGTTTAGACTCTTCTCAGTCTCACCTGAGTGCAGACTCATGTAAGTCCAAGGCAAAGTCCAGAATCTCCTGAGTCTTAGCTGAGGTCCAGACTTCACTTCGTCTTGGCTGAGGTCAGGACTTCAGGACTCTGAGTCTTGGGTGATGTACAGACTCCTCTGGGTCTGGAGTGACAGCTAGACTTTTTTGACTCTTCTGAATCTTGGCTGATGTCCAGACTCTTCTCAGTCTCACCTGGAGTCCAGACTCTTGTGAGTCCAAGCTGAAGTCAGGAATATCCAGAGTCTCAGCTGAGGTCCAGTTTTCCCTGAGTCTCGGCTGAAGTCAGGACTCTTCTTAATCTTGGCTGAAGTCCAGACTCTTCTCAGTCTCACCTGGAGTCCAGACTCCTCTGGTTATCAAGTAAAGACCAGACTCTTCTAAGTCTCACCTGAGTACAGACTCTTCTGAGTCCAAGCTGGAGTCCAGAATTTTCCGACTTTCAGGTAAAGTTTAGATTTTTCTCAGTCTCAGCTGCAGTCCAGACCCTTAAGTTTTAGCTGAAGTCCATTCTCCTATCTAGAAAATTTAGACGTTTAGACTAAGTCTTGGCTGCAATCCAGACTCTTGTGAATACAAGCTGAAGTCCAGACTTCCCTGCGTCTCGGCTGAAGTCCTGACCTTCCTTAGTCTTGGCTAAAGTACGGACTCTGACTCCAGGGTCAAGGCGAGACTCTTGTGACTCTCAGGTGAAGACCAGTTTCTTTTGAGTCTCAGCTGAAGTACATATTCCTGTGAGTGTCAGCTGAAGTCCAGAATCTTCTAAGCCCCACCTGGACTCCAGACTCCTCTGGTTCTCAAGTAAAGACCAGACTTCTCTGAATCTCAGATGAAGTCCAGACTCTCCAGAGTCTTTGTGCAGTGATGCTGACTCAGATGCAGCAGTAAACTCTTTGGTTTCTCTACTCTCCTCTTCCACTGCGTGAGATTCTTCTTCTCTCTGAAGTCTGAAGGCCAAGTTAAGGTCTTGAGCTCTCAGCTGATCTTCAACAGCTGTTCACGTGCACACTTTTCTCTGCCTCCTCTCTGTTTGTTGGCTGCTCAGGAAACAGTGCCATGAGACCATTTGTCTCCATAAGCATCAGATTTTTTTTTTTTCTTTTGGTGGGGCCCCACCTGCAGGGCCCCCGCAGGATTTCCCGCTGAGGAGGAGGCTATTAAGAGCGGAGCAGGAGTCATAAATCTCCATAAACTTCACCCGCCTGCTCCCCCCCACACTTTCACTGGAGGCCTTCTCCTTCTCCTCCGCCTCCTGGTTCTCCTCCAGAGTGTGAGGAGGGAACATTTCTCTTCCCTGTCTCAAAGGTGATTCATTTCAGTAAGTCTCTGCTTGTGATGATTTCATCTTTCTATAAAATCTGGGCCACGTGCAAACGATCATTCGCACCTCCTGCTGCTGGGTTCCTTCAATCTGTGAGGAAATTTATGGTTTTTGTTAAGCTGATTGTTTTTAACCTGGTGGTATTTACTAATTTATCATATTTTTTTTTGTTTTCTTCAACGGGACACGCCCCAAAATTTCTGATTCTTTTCATTGTCTGTGTCACTATAGTATGGGACACTGTTCCTTAAACTTATATCTATATTTGGACTTTGTCATTTTTTCAATGACAGGCACAACTTACATTTCACAACTGTTGATGGCGCTGTCCTCAGGCCATTGGTGGTATGCATATATATTCAGGCATGAGACAGTTTGGACGATTCGGTACAGGGCCAGTCACATCACTAGAAAAGGTGTTACTACGGAAATGCTTTATTTTTTTTTCCAAATGGCTGCATGAGGACGGCAGTGGTGGTTAAGGAAGTAGAATTGGGTCCGCAGGGCTTCAGGTTCGAATCCAACAATGTGATTTTGGTGGCGCCAGCTGCCCCCGCAACCCGACAATGGACAAGAAGATGAATTAAAAAATGAATGACTGCATGAGTTTAGCTAATTTCACTGAATTTTTACATTAAGTCTAGATCAGTGGTTCTTAACCTTGTTGGAGCTACCAAAGCCCCACCAGTTTCATATGCGCAGTCACCGAACCCTACTTAAGTAGGGTGAGTTGGTGTGTCTTGACCTCCATGGTGTCTTGACCTCCCCAGCAGAGGCTCCACCGAACCCCTGAGACCGACCACCAAACCCAGGTTAAAAACCACTGGTCCAGATGTATCAAAAACATTACATTTGGGTTCAGTTCTTCAGTGAGTTTGTTGATTAATTCAGCTCAAATATTTGTCGTTAATATCAAGTCGATACACTTTATCTGAACGTTTGTGAGATGGAGCATTGTGCAGTGAACTGAGCATTTTATGGCACTCATCAAATCTTTGAACGCGTCTTTGTGTGCACACAGGTTTGCCTGCTCTAGATACCAGCTCACTGATCAGACAGGAAATAATCTCTGTGACGCAGGAAGTGTCTGTTTCCTTTTTATCTCCTTCTTTAAGGATGTGCTGCTGTAAAAAAGCTGCTGAGGTTCAGTCCTAACACCTACACACATGCACCGTGGGAGTGCAAGTGCACATTTCTTTGGAACGAAAATGTGTGGAAATACGAAAAGAAAATCTGTTACCAAAATAACTGATTTTAATTTTTTGGTCGACTTTACTGCTTAAAAAGGTCCACAGATTTAATACAGAAGAGCAGTGAAAATATATGAATAAAAAAAGTTCTGAAATTGTCCCAAGGAGATGATACTCCTGTGTCTTCATACACAGCGGCCCTGTCACTGGGCAGATATAGAGCTAATGATTTTTGTTTCTAAAACCAGTAACTGGAGATGGTACCAGGAACTAGGGACAGGATCTGTTGACAGCATCTATTGGGGAAATGCTGGCTTTGCAGGGAAAAGGTAGACGGAGAACAATAATATAAATGAGAAGTATGATTCGGACAAGTTGGACAGGCCGGATTAAATGCCCAACCAGCCACATCTGGGCCCCGGGCCTTACGTTGCCCAGATCTGATGTATATATTGGAAATTTTGCAAGATTTTCCTCATTGTACCTCACTTGTTTTTTTTTCCACACATATTTATAAATCAATAATATAACTTTTTTATTATGATTAATTTATATTATCTGTTTTTCCTTGTATAGATGAGCAAAGGGCTGGAACAAATACATTGTTTTTTTTAGTTATTTTTAATGGAGAAAATTGAGAAAATGCAATTAAAATAGAAGTGAATTGACATAAGTAGTGGGACGGAATTAAAAGTTCAATCTAGGGAACCCACTGCATCTCAGTCAGAGGTTGACTAACACACTGCTAACGCTCAGTTTTTTGTCTCCTGCTCTAACTTAGCTCCTTCTCCTCCTCTGGAAGAATGTCAGGTTCTCCACGCTGCTCCTGGACCAGTCGTGGTCACACTTTCTCCGACATTAATGTTAGATGAGCTGCTCTACAAACACCCTCTCTGAGCTGATCAGCTTTCCTCTCGCTCTGATCGCTCCCCTCCTTGCGCTCACCTCCTCCACCTCCTCCCCCATCAGTGTGCAATAGGTGGGAGGTGAGAATGACAGCTGGCAGTCTGGGTCTGAATCAGGGGGAAATTCTCTCAGTTCAAGAGGTAGAGAAGTCAAAAGGTGAGCGCCGTGTCCTCGCTGTGACTCTGGAAAATCTGGTGACAGGGTAAAGTGATATCACACCATCACCAACGTGGAGAGAAGAAAGTAGAAAGAGTCGACAGTGAAGGGATCAAATGAAGCTGCTTGCCTATAAAAACATGTTTTTCTTCCAATTCCCTGGAGAATCGGTCAGGAATGCAAAAAAAAAAAAAAAAAGTTTTCTAAAATTTATATTTCTTTTTCTATTTTACTCCTCAAAACTTTTTGGCTGTAACTGACAGTCAGTAAAATAGTTCTTTATTAGAGTTTGGCTTCTTCAGTCCATGACAGCCAAGAGCATAGCCAACATTAACAAAAGTGGAAGCAAAGCTAGATTAAAACTAGCACCTTCTTAGCGGAAGGACCTGGAGTTTTCCTTCAAAGGTGAAGAAATAGAGAGACTTGAACCTGGACTGGAAGACCTTCTTCTACGTCCACCTCCTGCACAGCTCTGTGAACCTCTCCATGGTAACACAGCCGCTGAAAACCTTTCAGTGAACTCACAGCTGGAGGTCTCACTGTGACCACCCCACCAACACAAACACCAACCACCACCACCACCACCACCTCAGACACTGAAACCAGAACCCGGTTTAAGGAGAGCAATCGAACCCTAAACCTCCCTGTGCAGCTGCTGCCGCCTGGAAACTGATCCAACGTGACAAGAGCTTATCAAATGTCTGTGTAGAGAGATACGCCGTGAAACCAAGAACATTTTGATTCGCTGGATTTTTTTTTTTTTTTTCCCCCACATACAAATGAATTCACACTGGTCCAAAAGCTGTGCTCTCATTGGATCATAGTGTAGGATCAGGCATGGCCAAACTAAGGCTCAGGGTCTAGATGCAGCCCATTTGGCTATGTAATCCGGTCTAATATAATTGTTCTGTACTATGATTATACTTATTCTATACTTTTATTTTCCTTGCAACACCAACAATTTGACAAGTATGACTTTTATTTGGTCTTATCCTTGTCCCTGAGTCCAATTTTAGGACCAACTGTGGCCCGTGAATCTAAATCAGTCTGTGGCCCATGACTGCTGCGCCTGAGACAGGACTGAAAACTGCATAGACATTACCTTGAGACAAACACCTTGAGTTTAGGTTTTAAAAATGATATTTTTGTTGTTCAATTTTTCATTTCTTCTTGTTGTGTCGTTCCATACTGATGTTCTGCGCTTTGATCTGTTTTTTCCCCAGAACTGAAGCACAGACACACAGTAACTTTGGACTAATGTTCCGAGTTTATAAACAGCAGCGAGCGTGGAGCAGGAACATTATCATCCACCAGGCACAAAAATGAAGAGTACTTTATAAAAACAAACCATCAATTAGTGATAAGAGCTAACCCCCCCGAACCCCCTCCACCCTCTCTCTTCACATCCAGAGGTCAGGAGGTTTATGAAAACCTCCATCTGATTGGAGGACGACTGTTCGTCAGAACATCATGTTCCACTCGGGCCTTTAATAAATAAATGGTTGAAGAGAGAGAACGTTCCGAAGTATTTCACCACACAGTGATGACAATCAGACCGAGACGTAACTGCGTGTCAAAACTTATCAGGGTGTTACTCAAAGTCAGGTCTGTCTCGGGCTAAATGTCCTATCAAACATTATTACAATCATTACAGGTAAAACACAAACAAACAAAACTACAAACACAAAATTAAAGGATTATTCTGTTTTTTCTTTTTTTTTGTTGTTAAAAAACCCTTGATCAGAGGTGTCCACACTTTATCTTGTGGGCTACACTACAAATGACCAGGCTGAAGTGATCTACATAGATTGAAAACTCTAAATATATGTACTTATATAAACCGGATATCTTCCTCTCTACATTATACTATATAGTTGTTATACTGTCTAACTAAATACCTATATTATTCTCACTTTGGCCCATTTATTAGCAGCTTGAAATACCATTTTATTCCTAGTTTTAAGTACTTTAATGTTATTGCTCAGGATCTATCAACAGTCCTATGGAGATCCACCGGTAGATCCCAATCTACCTGCTCTAAATCTTTAAAAAGACAGACAAAGTCAGAGAGTTTTTGACAGTTGACAGAGTGCTGATCTGTCTTAATCCATCTGACTCACCGACTGCCTGTGAAGATGGATGGGCTACAGCAGGCAGAAGCTGGACAGGGGTCTGAGGTCTACGATAAGGTCACCGTCACAAAATGCTGTCATCAATGTGACACTGTGTTAAAGAATCTCTACTCCGACAACAAGCAGAGGAAGGACCAGAGTCAACAAGACCGGTATCCTGGCTGGAAACTGAACATGGACCGGCGTAGTGCCAAGAACGTCCTTCTGACCCTTGACCATTTAGAAAGACAACATTTCCTCATCTGCAACTTCACAGTGTCTGACAAAACCTGAGTAATTATTTCACAAAACCATCTATAAACTTTCAGACAGCAACATTTCATAAGAGGTCTGAACCAGATTATGACAGAGGACACAGTTGGACAAAGTTTGAGCTTTCTCAAATCACTGGACCACACGATGGAATCTAGTCTTCTCTTCACCGTCAGCAAATCAATGGTCCAATATCTAGTTTTAACCAGGACTTTGGACCAGTTCAAGGAATAGAAACATTTGGCATATGGTTTGAAGCAGAGATAAAAATAAAAACATATTTTTTTTGTTCCTGAACAGAAACATAATCCAAGTCATTGGTCTCCCACTCTAGTCTATGGTAGTCTACAATGACCTGATGAGGTTGACTTCCTTTGACGTTCACTGACTGAATGGAGAGAGTGGTTGAACCATCAGACTATATGGGGAGGACTGACAACCAACTACTGTGACATCTCAAAGACAACAATAAGAGGACAAAAAAGGAAAATTGACAGACTAAAATAAGTCTCCTGAACTCTAACTCCAAATACCTCCATGTCCTCTTTCACTGCATCAATAATTGGCAGCAACATTAAGTACTGGAAATTGGCAGTTGCATTTTCAATAGTCTGTCTGTTGTTTGTTGCTTTACTCTTTTGTTGAAGCAACAAACGAGTCTCAATGCAACTTCGAGGGATGAGGAGAAGAAAAAAAAAAATATATATATATATATACAGTGCCTTGCAAAAGTATTTGGCCCCCTTGAACTTTGTGACCTTTTGCCACATTTCAGGCTTCAAACATGAAGATATAAAACTGTAATTTTTTGTGAAGAATCAACAACAAGTGGGACACAATCATGAAGTGGAATGAAATTTATTGGATATTTCAAACTTTTTTAACAAATAAAAAACGGAAAAATTGGCAAAATTATTCAGCCCCCTTAAGTTAATACTTTGTAGCGCCACCTTTTGCTGCGATTACAGCTGTAAGTCGCTTTGGGTATGTCTCTGTCAGTTTTGCACATCGAGAAACTTGAATGTTTACCCATTCCTCCTTGCAAAACAGCTCGAGCTCAGTGAGGTTGGATGGAGAGCGTTTGTGAACAGCAGTTTTCAGATCTTTCCACAGATTCTCGATTGGATTCAGGTCTGGACTTTGACTTGGCCATTCTAACACCTGGATATGTTTCTTTGTGAACCATTCCATTGTAGATTTTGCTTTATGTTTTGGATCATTGTCTTGTTGGAAGACAAATCTCCGTCCCAGTCTCAGGTCTTTTGCAGACTCCATCAGGTTTTCTTCCAGAATGGTCCTGTATTTGGCTCCGTCCATCTTCCCATCAATTTTAACCATCTTCCCTGTGCCTGCTGAAGAAAAGCAGGCCCAAACCATGATGCTGCCACCACCATGTTTGACAGTGGGGATGGTGTGTTGAGGGTGATGAGATGTGTTGCTTTTACGCCAAACATAACTTGCATTGTTGCCAAAAAGTTCGATTTTGGTTTCATCTGACCAGAGCACCTTCTTCCACATATTTGGTGTGTCTCCCAGGTGGCTTGTGGCAAACTTTAAACAACACTTTTTATGAGTATCTTTAAGAAATGGCTTTCTTCTTGCCACTCTTCCATAAAGGCCAGATTTGTGCAGTACACGACTGATTGTTGTCCTATGGACAGAGTCTCCCACCTCAGCTGATCTCTGCAGTTCATCCAGAGTGATCATGGGCCTCTTGGCTGCATCTCTGATCAGTCTTCTCCTTGTATGAGCTGAAAGTTTAATGGGACGGCCAGGTCTTGGTAGATTTGCAGTGGTCTGATACTCCTTCCATTTCAATATTATCGCTTGCACAGTGCTCCTTGGAAATCTTTTTGTCCAAATCTAGCTTTAAACTTCTCCACAGAAGTATCTCGGACCTGCCCGGTGTGTTCCTTGTTCTTCATGACGCTCTCTGTGCTTTAAACGGACCTCTGAGACTATCACAGTGCAGGTGCATTTATAAGGAGACTTGCTTACACACAGGTGGATTCCATTTATTTTTATATTTATATTTATCATCATTAGTCGTCTAGGTCAACATTGGATCATTCAGAGATCCTCACTGAACTTCTGGAGAGAGTTTGCTGCACTGAAAGTAAAGGGGCTGAATAATTTTGCACACCCAATTTTTCAGTTTTTTATTTGTTAAAAAAGTTTGAAATATCCAATAAATTTCGTTCCACTTCATGATTGTGTCCCACTTGTTGTTAATTCTTCACAAAAAATTACAGTTTTATATTTTATGTTTGAAGCCTGAAATGTGGCAAAAGGTCACAAATTTCAAGGGGCCAAATACTTTCGCAAGGCACTGTATATACACACACACAGTATAAAATGTTCCAGGATTTTTCTGTTTCACGAGAATCAATTTTATGGTGATCGTTAAAATAACATTTCTGTTGGGAGAAAAAAAAAAGTTTTGCAAATAATTCTGGTTCAAAGCCCGGGTTTTTATTGATTTGTAACTAACTAAAGGTCACTATCACCTTAATCGACTCTAAACAGTAATGAGCTTTTTTGGAGTTGGAGATGTTCGTATTACACGTCACAAGCCTAAAGCCCCTTCAGTTGTCAATCAGTCTGGAGATCCTTTTGTCTTCTGCTGCACCTCTGACACCAACTTTGACTCCCTGAAAATCTTGAGGAAATTCTCTGGCTACCGCATCTCCCTCCCTTCAGGCTAGAGTAGAAAACACAAAAATCTCGACATATTTTTTGCTCCCTGCTGCAGCATTCAATTCAATCTGCAGATTTTTGTATTATTATTATTGTATTTCGTCTTGTTTTTTCCCCACTTTATTTTTAAAGACAGACTGAGTGTAGTTCAGCTGTCGACTTATTATTGATTCTTTATCAAAGTTCAGACACAGTCAGCAGAAGTGTGGCTGGTCAAAGGTGAGGAGCTTTGATCAGTTAAGATAATCAGACTGATTATGTGACTTTTTCTGACTCTGATTTATATTCAGCACAAGTTCTGCAGCAAAGTCCAGACATAAGCTGATAAAAACACTGAAAAGAGTCAAAGAAGGTTCAGCAGCAGCTTAAAAAAAGTAAATTAAATCAATAACTTATGAAGTCAAAACAGTACGTTTATGATATACTGTGCTAGTACTACTGTATTTCTAGCTTTTTTAAGGAAAAATAAAATGGTATATTAGAATTATACTTCTGCCTTTTCCCTGCAGTAATGTGTTTCTCCAGTAGATGACGTCAAAAAGGGTATTATAACGAGGGATTTTAGGTTTATATATATATATATATATATATATATATATTCTTAGAATTTTTATTTTATTTTATCTATCAGGCCCGGTGAACAGACAGTCCCCCGTCACACATTAGTCTGTCCACACTCCCTCAGTCTGAGGAAATCCTGACTTTCTTTGGTTTCTAAAGGCAGTGACAGGAGGTGAACTTTCAACTGGACTTTCTCATAGTTCTGGTTCCTCAGTGGACAAAAGCTGAGTCATGAAAAGCTTTGATTTGTGTTGGGTTATTTTTACTCTTTCCATTGACTTTCACTCGTACAGTGAACCAAAGTTAATGTTTTCAGAATCCTACGGACATTCGCTGTCGGCTGTTAGTAGAGCAGGATCACAATAATGGTGGTGTGAAGACATGTAAATATTTCAATTAGAATCTGTCTAAATCAAAGGGAGTAAAGAGACACTCCATTACTCCATGTAAGATTAATATCAAAATATCGCGTTGAGACATAATTCCCAAAGGAAATTTCCACTCAGCACACTGAATTCTGACTCCAGGTCAGAGTTGGGAGATGGACAGAGAGACCAGCACACACACAGTATAAAATGTTCCAGGATTTTTCTGTTTCACGAGAATCAATTTTATGGTGATCGTTAAAATAACATTTCTGTTGGGAGAAAAAAAAAAGTTTTGCAAATAATTCTGGTTCAAAGCCCGGGTTTTTATGGAGTGGTAACTAACTAAAGA
>JAFBJS010001965.1:83378-115080 GCA_016785265.1 Paraplagusia blochii
CAACAAAAGAACTGACCAATAGAATGGCTAGGATTCCATCATCAATAATGCAACTATATTTGATTAGGAAATATTTTCTCAGTGAAGACAACAACAATAAACTCTGGTAGGAGAAAGTTTGAGGCTGCATGCACAGTCAATTTAGGTAGGAAGATTTTATAGGCAGGAAACTATTTCAGAACACCGGAAATGTCATTTTATTAAAGGGTATTTACTGTATGTGCCACAGCTTAATGGCCAGTCCGTGGCGCAAAAAAAGGTCGTAAAAAAGACAAAGGTCTAAATCACATTTATTTAAAACAAACACCAAACACAACAATTGCTGTCCCAAATTCTAAATGTATATTGTGCAACCTTTTTCGATCGTGACACCCATCTGCTGCTCAGACTGCACAGTTAAAACATGGGGGTTAGCAGCTCACAGCTGACGACTCTATATATATTAATATTATATATTTAAATATATATGACATCATATACAATAATAATATTTAGCTATAAACTCTAAATATTTTTGTTTTGTCATAAGCAAACATAGCAAAATGTACGTACAAAAAACCCCCATGAACAATACTTATATAAGAGGCTCCATACTCTACTTGAATAGCACTCAGATGCTCTCTGTGCTACATTTGAGCACCAACCGCTGCAATGCCCCCACAATGTGCATGTACTGTGCTTTGCAATGTTTCTAATTCATATAATTACAATGTATTTTCAGTGTTTTTCAGGGGCGCATATTTATTTATTCCCAATCTCTAACTCTACTGTCATATAATTGTGTGGGAAAGGCTAATACAGTCTAGGGTAAGGGTTGATAACAGTGTGGGACAGGTTAAGAAATATATACCTAAAAATATGATGATAACTATCTTGCCTCTACTTTGGGAGATTTTCCCTGTGTTTTGGAACGCATCAGCATTGTAACCCACAGGATCAACTGTGTGGTGACGGTCGTCTGTGCAGTGCTGTGTGAATGTGATGGAGTATGTACTCGCAATAAGTCTGGTTGTTTTAGCCACAATTATGCTACAATAATTTCCCCTCAAGTGCATTTAAGCTTCCTGTTGAGGACCATGCATTGAGTACATGTCAGTTTTATACCCATAAATTACTATAGAAAGTTTCCAACTTTGTGATTTCCAGAATTGTGCAACCATAGTCTGAAGATCTCAAAAGTTCTCAAAAGCAGGAGAGCCAATCTGCACCTCCATTCTGCTTTGATTAAAACAATAATGGTCTGATGGGAAGTGGACCAGGTCTGAGCCACAGCAGCAGCAGGACTCATTCAGACCACATGTGGGACAGGAGGCGGGACGCGGGCTGACTGGGGGAGGGAGGGGTCCTGAACATTTGAAACTGTTTAAACAAATCAGTCAGTGAAAAGCCTGAGGGTCGGAGACACTGGAGGTTAGGAGACATTTGTCTCCTCATCAACGAACATTTGTTCAAACAGAGGGAAGAAAAGTCAACGCAAGAAATGGAACAACTACAACTCAAACTAAAATCCAAACTGACCTCCTACTCTATTATTGTACTCATCTCTGGGAATCATTTCATACCAATTATATGCCCATTTTTTTTTACACCAATCAGGACGCTGGGGGCTGGAGGTTGCAGCTACATACTTCCTAATTTTGACTACAAAGAAGGTCTAGGTTCTGGTACTAGTTTCCACTTGAAGGGACTCACAGGCTCCTGGTACTGTACTTAGTTGCTGGTACAAGTCAGTAGAAACAAACCTCAATAAAAATTGCACATGTGGGACCAGTACTCTTTTCTAAACTGTGTCAACTTTTAACAGCACAGAGGAAATGAAAGTGTTTATCAAAGACTAAAGAGAGTTTTTGTCCCTGCAGCACAGCAAACGAACCTGTTTCTGTGATGAGGAATGAAAACATTTTGGCCGAGTTTACAACCTACACGTGTCTCTGCAGCCAATCAGCCATCAACATTACGCTGCTGCACCTTTGACCCGAGTCTGAGCGTCGCGCACGTGGAAAACCCAGATGGTCAGATGCGATGAATGGACCTGGGCTGTGTGTGTTTGAGGCTCAGTGGGTGTTGGGTTTCAGGCCGTGACTGTGCTGTTGACTCTCAGCTTTACGATGTCCTCTTTCAATGTCCCTTAAATCGTGGTATCCCTGTGATTGGCTGGGGCTGGACCCACTCGTGCAGGACTTCAGGTGACCACTTTTGGTGCCTGATGTTCGGAGGAAGACGACCTAACGGTAAAAGGACTGTAGCTGAGACAAAATCTGTTTCGAGTCAGACCAATCAGAGGCCGGCACCGCAGGCGGCTGAGCCTGTTATTAAAGGCTGTGTGAGGAGGCCTCAGAGAGGGAGGCAGCAGAACCACACTGGGTTCCACTTTGTGAGGATGAGGCTCAATCTGATGGACGTGGAAAAGGAATTCCAATCAGCTATTCCAACCAAGCTTCACGGTCCGATGTTGGACGATGCCATTGGGAGGTTTAGACGGTGCCCAACGGCTTATGTTTAAAATTAAAGGATTTTACACTCAGGGTCAATGAGTTGATGGCAAAACCAAGCACTTTTTTAAGTGTCAAAAACATAATCCAAATAAAGGGACATGAGACAAAAAATATAGAAGAAGGAATAGGCACAGTCTCAATGCCTCAGCCTAAGGAGGTGGTGATGATTACAATGAAAGAACAAACTCTGAGTACCTCAAGTTCTACCTCCCTGTTTGTTCCTCCTAATGTAAGAACGGGCTGTTAAATAATTTGGGTTCAACCCCCTGGAAGCTGAATAATTCACTGCACCCTGATGAAGTCGCCCTAATGTTTAATCAGCAGATTCACAGGTTCTGTCACCGGCGAAGGAAGAAGAACCCGAGCTGGAGGTCGTCCTCCTGTTCTCAGTCTGTTCGCTTTAATCTCATCAACTGAAAACAGAACCAACCAGAACTGGACCAGACCAGACCAGTCTCAGGGTTTGGACCAGATAAGGATTTGACAGTTTGGACCAGATCACTACACTCCGCTGTGGGGAGACTAGCGTCTACTGAAATGTGACAACAAATATAAATAAAAGCGAAACATCTCCTGGTACCCCTGCTGAAGGTCTTCATCCATGCCTGTGCACACTCGTTCCCTGTGATGGGTTTCACCCAGAACTGGTCATTGAACAGAAGGGTTCTTCATCCTCCCTCACATCCTTGCTGAGGACATTCAGTGTCCCATCACGGCAGACATCACTCAGCTTTAACCTTGTCATATCTGCTCTCAGCATCACCTTGTGCTGCCAGCGTAGTGTCATCCATAACGCCATCACCTTCACTCTACCACCAAATGCCTCCATCAGGAGATGGATGTGGCCCTGGTCCAAGGACAGCTAGATAATGGTCCTCGTCCTGACTGCAGGACTGTCATCAGCAATATGCGAGCTGACAGAGTGGAGATGTAGACGAACGGTAACAGAGAGCTTTCATCACAGGAAGTGATAGCATCAAGAGACTGCAAATATTCAAATAAAAACATCTTTAACACTAAACATACTATATACAATATATATATATAAATATATTGGCTGCACACAACACAAAATAATTAAATCACTGAAGCAACATGGTCGAAAGAGACACAGACAAAAACTCGAGGGCTTGTCTGAATGCACCCAAAAAGTCTTCAGTCTAGATATATTTCAATATATCTGAGAAGGACGAGCAATTTGCGAAATGTGTAATGTTAGCTGTAAAGAATTTCTCCATGTCGGGTCCGAAATCCAAAATGAAATGAAATCCTAGCTCCATATGGCCTACACCATGAGCTCCCTGTAATATTCCCTTTGCACCAGTAGGTCTCAACAGAGAACATTCCTTCCGTCTCTGCCCGTCCAAAGAGACCATCACACCGGATGCATCTGTAGCAGACAATATTTCTCTAATTACAGCACTGAAGCATCGTCTAAACAAAGACGACAAGATGGACAACAGAGTGAAAACAATGGAAAGTACACTCAGAGAGTCTGTCGGCACCTGTGTTTCAGTTGGATTATTCAGATACTCCACACTTCGTCACAGCTGTACTTGATTTCCGCTTTAGAGTTCATTGCTTGGATGTGGGAATAAAGCAGCATGCAATAAATATTCCAGCTATGTACCTTTTATTGCACCTTGTTTTTTGTTTTTTTTTTTTAAATTAGAGAACTTATTTAATTCATAATATTTCAGCAGGACAGTATAAGAAGCTCGTACATTATCATTTAATGCACACGTAAGTGGTACAAAATGTATGCATTTTATTTTGAAATTTGTACGTCCATTGTTGTAATATGCAAAATGAACGTTTTCATAATTATGTATCATATTTTCCACACCATAAGGCGACCCAATAAATTAAATCGACAGTGGGCTCATAATGCAGTGGTCCACAAAATACATTTTACTCAGGTTTCATAGACACAAATGCAATGATACAAATAATTGGCAGAATATTTTTGTACTGTGTTTCAGTTTCTGGTATTGTTTCCTCAGCTTGGCATAATTTTAATGGCAGGGCCTAGAGCTAGAGAAGCCAGATTGAGATGGTTTGGACATGTTCAGAGGAGGGACAGTGATTATGTTGATAGAGGAATGGTCCTTGAGATGGGGCTACCAGGTAGGAGACGAAGAGGATATTGATGGATACAGTGATGGAGGACATGGAGGTAGTTGGAGTTAGAGTTGAGGATACAGAGGACAGGGTAAGCTGGAAAATATTGACTCGCTCTGGCAACCCCCTGAGAAAAGGGACAAGCCGAAAGGAAAAGAAGTACATATTAAAATTTGTAAGCAACACTTTCCAGCATATGTCATTCTGTGCTTGGTGAAAACCTTATGCCTCTGAGAAGACCTGGGATTCTAACCTCAAACATCACAAAAATGTTCCCACACACAGCCAACTCTGCTCTGGATTTTTTTTTTGGTTTTTATTATTATTATTATTTTTTTCTTTTTGTCAATAATAACTGAAATAAAAGTTATTCCTGCATTTTACTCTATAGACCGCTACTGGTGAAACAGAGATTAGATTATGGATAAATAATAAAAATATGGTTGTGGCTCTGCTTGAATGACCAGTTTCACTCAACTTGTAAAAGTATATATTTTTGAAATTAATATTTCATTAGAAAATATTTCTTTCTCTGTTCCAACTCCCCACACACTTCCATGTGGATTTATCCCTGGTTTTCATGTAATTCCTGAGGCCACATCATGAAGTGGGCTCTCTCCCTTACACACACACACACACACAAACACACTGCCTTATATAAGCCTGTCTTCTCTCTGCCAAACCCACTAAGAACCTTCTTCTTCCAGAGTCTCTCCAGTCTCCAAACTTAGGGGAAAAACTATAACAGACATAAAATGACTTTTTCTGACACATTCTTTAAAAAAAAAGGAGGGACCCATGAGTATGTTTTCCCGGCGCTGTCCTATCACACACACATTAGTTTGATACAATCCTGACACCGAGACTTCTGTCACCTCAGCAACTGCTGCACACCCTGGAGAAACATCCGCTCCCTCACTGACAGACATCAGACTGAAGGGGGCGTTCTACCTCTGCCGAACTCTGACGGATGGAAAAGTGAATGTGCTGCTGTGGCTGTTTTTGTTTTTAATCAATGCGGTGTTTGACGAGGAGGAGGAGGAAAAGGATCAGTATGAGTGGTAAAAGAAGGAGGACAAGAGGGAGGAGGATCAGGAGGAGAAAGACGAGTAGGAGTTAGAATGGAATCAGCTTCAATTTGATGCTCGTCGCAGTATTTTTCTCTCTTCACTCATTGGTCTGCATGTATAGACATTTGGGAACAGATCTGTGTGTCTCTAAAACATGAACTAATGGTTTAAATGGTCACTTAAAAAAATAAAAAAAAATAGGTAAATTTTATCATGTTATCATGCTTTGACGACTTCAAACTATCCTACCTTAAATTCTTTAAAAAAACCTAACCTATATCTTCTTCTTTCGGCTTTTTCAGGGGTTGCCACAGTCAATCACCGATTTCCATCAACCCCTGTCCTCTGTGTCTTCAACTCTAACTCCAACTACCTCCATGTCCTCCCTCACTGCATCCATCAATCTCCTTTTTGTCTCCAACCTGGTAGCTCCATCCGCTCACCATCTCAATCAGGCTTCTCTAGCTTTTTTCTCCAGACCTTCCTGTCCGTGCTGTCCCTCTAATCACCTCATTCCTGATCTTGTCCATTCTTGTCTCTCCTAAAGAGAATATCAATATCTTTAACTCCTCCACCCCCAGCTCTGCCTGCTTCCTTCTACCTATTCCTAGTGTCCCTAAACCATCCACGGCTGGTAAAAAGCTAAACTATAATGTTAAACTTTAATCTTTTGCAAATCACATGATCTTACAAGACCAATCCAGTGGCTAGATGAGTCAGTCAATCAACATCATTACTTGATACCGATAGAAATTCTCCCTTTAGTCTTCTAACATAGACCAAACGTGTTCTAACCAGTGATCTCCACTAACTTAAATAATCTGAAACAAAGAATTAAGACAAACTAGCTCGGCTGAAACTTAAATGTGGCAGGAATAGATAGATAGATGGTCAAGCATTTGTCATTCTTTACAAATCTCCAGGGAACACCTTACTGAGTCTGGTCAACGGTAATGATCAAATAATGAGGTTCAAAAAGTTCTGCTGCCCTCACTGTTTCCTGCGCCTTCACATCAAATTCCAGTGGAAAAACTGAGACACCACTTTTTTTTTTTCTGTTTCTGTTCTCGCAGACATGAGTCTGAAAACTGCACAGTGTGTTGTTTGTCAACAATCATCTGAGACCTAAACAGATTTAATTCCTGGGATTGCCATTAATCCCAGTCCTGAAAGTCGATCCTCATCTGCAGGCACTTCCTCTTTTGGAGATCACCTCTCAAATGCTCCTAATACTTCAACAACCAGTGTCTACATATCAACAGGAAACATTTTTTTGGTTGGACTCCGCAGCTGCAGATGTAGACAGAACGGAATGTAAACAACAGAAGAAATTAGTCAAATTCCTCCTCTAATTCAGGTTAATCCGTTTTCTGCTCAGGGAGGCCTGGCTGCTATTGTTACTTGAGTAATTTTTTTTTATGATCAAATACCGGAATAGCTACTAAGGTCAGTATGTTTAGCTCAGATAAAAAGACCAAAGGAGATAAAAACTTGACAAAGACTAAGCTGTAATTAGATAGGACGAGACATGCGGTGTAAGATTTGTAAATATTTGACTTTAAAACTCTGCTCCTCAAGGTCTGGGGTGAGCCCCATGTGTGGGCGACAGAAACAAGTAGAAAAGTTGATGGAGCTGCCAGGCAAGGGGGGGAAAGACCAGAACATCGTAGAAGATTTAACACTTACTGTATCTTCTAAAACTTATTCAGATCTATGTCCCTTCAATGATCCCCGCACTGCAACAGATCTGAACTCAGGATGGAACTGAAGTAACTAAAAAAAAAAACAAGCAATGGAAAAAAAAAAGTTCTCCAACAACCTGGTCAACATTCTACAGTTGTATCCACTACAAAGAACAGACATTGATGTTACCACTGATCTACGTTCCACCTCAGAACCTGAAAGACAATCACTCAGACATCGTGGCCAAAAGTTGCCATTCCTCAGGGAGAGCACTGACTGGGGGGGGGGGTGTCCCTTCCTAAGAAAATCCACGTTTCTTTGATACACCTTGATGTCTGTTCTGTCCCGTCTTTCATATATCTACATTTCTTTTATTCTCCACCTTTTTTTCCCACCTCCGTCGGTATCTTCTGTTTCTGATCCTTTTTCTTGAGGACTAGTTTTATTTGTTGTTTATTATCCTATATCTTTGCTACTTTATGGTGCTAATGAGTGCTGGTGTGTGTGTGTGTGTGTGAATGAGACAGCGGGTGAACCTCAGACCACATCCACTAACGTCAACACGTGTGTTTTGATCAGAGACTGAAGGATCGGATGGAGAGTCCTGCTCCATCTGCTGTTGTCTGAGACTGACGAAGAACTCGCTGTGATCTGATACGAAAAAAAAAAATAACATTCATAAAACAGCAACAACAGAGATGTGTGTGAAGTGTGTGAGGAGTCAGTCAGGTGTCAGGTGTTAATGGAAGTGTTCACTCCTGCTGTGACTGCAGCATCTGAGGAACATCTATCTGAGAAGGTGGAGACTTAAAAGACAGGTAGGTAAAACAATACTACACTACAGGCCATATCTACAAAAAAGAAATGTAAATCAAGGCTCGTTCTGTCTAAACTTTGAAAAAACTTGACAATTTACCTTGGTTAAAAAAAAAAAACAAAAAAGTGTCTGAGATGGCTGACACCTGCTCACTACAGTGATGGGTTAAATTCAGAGGAAAAAATTCCGAGTATCCCCACACCTCCTGCAGGAGACCAGGGTTCAATTATGGAAAAATATTAGAAAGGTTCTTTTTCCATAATTTTCCGCATGATAAACCTGAGGGATTAATAAAGTTCTATCTATCTTGTTCAAAAACGCACATCGTGGTGATTGGAACATTTTTCCTTAATCCCAGGCTGCATACAATAATGCCATGCAGAAGCCTAAGTCAGGGATACTGCTGAGCTTTGTATGGTAAAGACGGTCAATCCTTCTGTTTTCCTGTATTACAATACATCAACTGTTTTAGTTAGCGCCAATAAATAGCAACGCACTTCATATTTTGGCACACAAAAGTGCCAAAATATTTTTATGAGTTAAAGTTTACTCTTGTGTAATGTATTTTAATCATCATCCATCCAACCAATCCTGAACTGGTTCATCATCGCATTGGCTCATGAGCCCAAAATGGATGCCCAACTCTGACCTAAATAAACCATTAAAATTTGTAATGGTGCTTCTAATTATAGTCAAAGTCTCCGTCATTGGGAATGAAAAAATAAAAAATAAAAAATTCGAATCCCATTTGGGGTGGTAAGCAACTTCCTGGAGGAAGGTTCATGGGGGTGGTTGTATGGTGCAGTCAGATTTGGGTGGTGGGCACTTCCCCCACGACCCGGTGATAAAGAAACAAACGAAGATGGATGAATGGATCTGAAGCATCTAAAAGCTGGGTTTGTTTGAGTCAAACGTGACCTTTGAACTAAACTCACTCATGTAAACTCACTAACTCTCCCACATACATACACACAAACACTGAACTGAGTTGAAAGAGGACAAGATACTGATACCAGGGAAACACAGCTGGTTACCTTGGTGACACATCTCCATCTCTGAGAACATTTATTTCTGATGCTGGTGGTTTGTAGTGTGGAGAGAAAATTGCAAACGAAATCACATGGACAGAACATGTGCATCCACGTAGGTTTGAATTCATTAGAAGACGAAGGAAATCTAAAAACAGAACAAATCCAAGACTTTTACGTGCACAAGCAAAGACTGAAAATCAGAAACATTGCGGCAGTAAAAACCCAGGAAAAAAACTCCAATGTTGAACTGTATTTAACTTTGAAATGTCACGGTGTCTTTTCATTTTAATTGTAGGAGAAAACACTAATTGTCTTTGTAATTGAGACTTTAATTCTTTTGTTTGTCTTTCAGAGTTCCATTAATGTTATAGTGGCATCGCTGTTAGTTTTTTTAATTCTTTGGATGCGGACAGGTTGATCAGCTGTGGCAGATACCCCTTTGTGGGAGACATCCCCTAATAAAATTCTAAAATATTTTCCTACCTATAAAATCTTCCTACCCGAGTTAACTGTGCATGCTCTCAACAAGGATTTCAAGTGCACACAGCCTATAATTATCTGCTACCAGATCGATAAACAAGGTTAGAATCTTGTATTAATCAAGATCATTGTATTAATGATTAAATTGTTAAGTTCTTTTACTGATATGGGTATGGATCAAGGTTTTAATCATTTTTTCCCATAATTTCCCAAAGGATACTCCCAAAATCTACTCCTATCTATCTATCTATCTATCTATGTATCTATATCTACTAAGTCATAGCCTAATGGGACCAAAAGGAAACATTATTGGTCTGCAGCCCAGCACCAATTTACCCACGAACTGGTACCGGCCCTGGCCCAGTGGTTGAAAAGAGAACGAGACATTTAACCGGTCCGTGGCACAAAAAGGTTGGTCTGATCTAGAGAACCATTCTTGTAACATGTATGTATACAATTACATATAACATACAAGGTCATGGACGACCAACTGATATTGTTTCACCTTACGCTTTACCCTGCATGGACATGGGTGCAGCTCTTTCGTGCAGAACATAACTTGCACGTCACATTATCTTCCCAGAGAAACTATTAATTTTTTTTCCCAAATGTCACCCGTATGAAAGAAAAAACAAGTTTTACTCCCATAACTACCTCTGCTAGCTCTGCTGAATTGATTTGTAAATGAGGTGACAAATAATTAATAACGACAAGATTGATTTGTGACATAAATTCAACTATATGCGAAAAACAAATGTAACACACTAAGATGTGTGTGTGTGTGTGTGTGTATCCACATCTTTGCCAGGAGGGTAAAAAAATGTCTCTGTTTCAACGTGTGTGAAAATGAGCAGAGCACTCATTATTTTAATACACCAACTGTTACCACAGATGAAGAAGTCAGTCTTGTAAAAGTTGTGGTTTTTTTCTGACGCCGAGTCCCGACCACAGTCTGTCTGACAGACAGGTTTGGACCCAGTCTTAGGGTCTGAAAGTCACCAAAAAAAAAAAAAAAAAAAAAAAAAAAAGTCCCAGAAAAAGCTTCTGATCATTTCCTCTCACAAAACAGTCTTTGTCTTCTCTACCACAGACAACAGTCCAAAACAGGACAGCAGAACCAACTGGCGGGAACAAGTAAACCAGTTCCATCCAGTCAATACCTGCTCTTTAATATCTGTCAAATTGCTATCTGTAAAAGGTGTTATAAAACTCCAAGCAACTGAATCCAGTTTACTACAAATAGGAAATACGTACGTTTCCAATTCCTCCTGTTTGTTTGTTTTTTTTTTTAATAAATGGAAAAGAAAAATATTTTAATGTTTTGACGAATAGCAACAAAAGTGAATCTCGCTACTAGGGCGAGAGATTTATGATGCAATTCCGCCCTCTAGTGGTTTATTCTTGAATAAAGGACTGTTTCACCTGCCCCTCTTTCTCCAGTCACTGCACCACTACTAAAAATGCTGCTATTAGACATCACCGTCTGTTGTTTCTCAACACTGACCTCCTTTTACCCACTAACACATCTCGTTTTATTCATTTATGCTAATTTTACCCTCTCCTTTTAACCTTCCAGTTCTGTTCCCTCCTTTGTACCTTTTTTTTTTTACCTTGACACTTTTTAAAATATTTCTGCTAATGTCCTCTTTCATCTTGGCCTCCTTGTTCTCCTCTCCCCCAACTGGTCACCAAACCTTCTCCCCTGCCTCCTCCCCTAACATACTGTACCTCACCTGACTATTCAGGAGGAACACCTATTTCTCCTTCTGTAGCTCAATCACAATTAGAGTGCTAATAAACGGACTAAGAAGAAAAGTAGTTAACCAGTTTATTGGCACTTGTCTGGTCCATGATTGATTAGTTGCTACATTACCGATAGGTAGTTGGTAAGAGATTCGGCAGTAATTGATTCGTTTGTTGGTCAGTGATTGATCAAATTGTTGGCCAGAGATCGATCAATAATTTATCAGTATAATGTTTAGTGCTTGGTCAATTTGCTGGTAAGTGATCTGTCAAATTGTTCATTGGAGATTGGTCAGTAACAGATCACTTTGTCATTTTGTAAAGGTTAGGTTAAAAGCTAACCATTTTTGACAAAATAACAGTTGGAATGAAAATGTTTTCATGGACCGGCATTTAATAAAATGATATGACTGGCACCCAGTGGTATTTCTAAAAAAAAAAAAAAAAAATTCAAAATGTTACAGCGAAGCAGTTTTAAACGCTACATAGTCTCCCAGAAAATCAATAATTTTAAGTAAGAATCCAGTAATTGTTTGTCAAATGCAATTTTCTTCTTTTTTAAAAAATAGGCTTTTATTTTCTCTACCACAAAGAAACTTTCCAAATAAGTTTGTTTGTCGCATTGTAAAAAAATAAAAATAAATAACAGGTTGCTGTATGTAATTGTCAATGTTCTGACGAGCAGCTGATAAACTGGTATAGGATTCACAGACCCAGACACAAAGAATTTGCTTAACTGCCAAACTGTTCAAACTACTTAATAGACGCTGTCGCTGCAGGGTTTTGTTCCAACCAAGCAGCAGCACACCTGAGTTGACAGGTGCAATCAAGACAGCTGATTGGTCAAACCAAGTGCTCATAGATGGTTGGAGCAAAAACCAGCAGTCACAATGGCCCTTCACGAAACAGTTTACAAAAAAATACAAAATACACACAAAAAAAAATGAAATGATTTTAGTATCGGTCACTATATCACTTTTTTATTCCATGGAAATCCTTAAAGTAATAATGTTTATCCTACTTTAAGTTGTCCAATATCTAATCCAATTTTAAAGTTTAATTCTGCTCTTACATTTTATTTCACTTGACCAGTGACGTAATTAAGATAAAACATCCTACACCAATTTTCACAATTATAGCAGAAATATAATTAAATCAGGCACAAAAACACGACGGATTTTCCCCAATCAAATAAACCCTTTGCGTGTTAAAAATAAATAAATAAAAATCAGTCCTACCGCCAATCCAGCTTTAGCAGCGTGTAGTTTGTTTGATAGAAAAGCAAACGCCCCTCTGACGTAGTTCTCCTATGGGTGGTTCGCCATCTTTGTTGTCAGCTTCTGTGTTGAACGGAACTACCATTACCGTTTAAAACTTTTCCAAGAAGTCCAAGCACCGTGGTTGTTAAAACACTACTGTAACCTTAATAAAAAAGAAAAGCAACGTATCTCCTTTAAAACTAATTTTTCTCAACATTTTCCATTTTCTCTTTCTCTTGGCGTTTGTCTCCTTTGTCCCGTTCTTCTTCCCAGCAGTCCCTGCTACAGGTATAATGAGTAGCACCTGCACCTTCATTAGGGACCGCAGTAAAACACCCGTGCACTTAATAAGGGACCGTGACAAGTTAAAAAGTTGTAAACCATGTTAATGACAGTGATTACTAATGTCTTAATATTAATTGTTGTATGTTTAACAACAATTAAAAAATAATGCTAGTCGTTATTAGTTTAGTTCACACTGTTATCTGTTTGTTTAACCTTTTATAACTATTTTTATAACCTTTTATAACCTTTTATAACTATTTTTAATTTTTAATATCATTATTTCTATAACTTACATGTAAATTTCAATGTATCTTTTATTCCTCTTTAATTATTTATCTAGTTACGGTTAAAATGACCTGGGTTAGAATTTTTTTTTGGGGGGGGTGAAGAGAATACGGTTCAAAATAAAACATTTTGAGGAACAGATAGTAAATATAATGGACAGAATGAACGTTTTTTTTTTGAGTCTTTGTACTTGGTGGTTGGGAACCACTGAGTTATAAGATACTTTGTTGTGAAGTTAAAACTTCAACTTTTATTTATTAATAGTGCCAAATTACAACAACCGTTATCTCACTTTACAAACAAGCATACATGAAAACGCATCAATTTGTTGACCAATCTTTTCTGGCTTTGATGGTCAGTTTGAGGGCATATTGTTTGGTTTGGTCAGTTGTTGGTCAGACTGTCAGTGGGCCATGGCTGTGTTGTTCATAGGTCTGTTGTGAATCAGTTGTTGACATGTTTGTTGATGTACTGTGTGTCAGTGGTCTGTCAATTCGTCAGTCTGTTGTCATTCATCCGCACTGACTGACCTCAGAGTTTCCCGGTGTAACTACAGCCACAGAGATTGAATTTTATCATCACTCTGATACAGGAGATAAATCACAGGAGAGACCTTTATGTCAATGCACCGAAGACACACACACACACACACACACATGCACAAAGACACAGGGTGATTGTTGAAGACAGAAGGCAGTGAAAATTGGAGGCGACGCTCAGATGCAGCAGCATATGTGAGCGGGCGACGTTTATGAATGAAGCCTCTTTGCTGCAGAATTTATTGCAGAATTGATTGTCAGCCGCTGTGAAATAATCCTGTAGCATAAATGCTGAGAGCAGCTAATTGATTATGCGTCTAAAATCTCATTTATCAGTGATAAACAATGGGAAGAATTGATGGATGCCGGTGGCTGTGACGGCGGTGTGTACTCCATCATCCTGTAGCTGGAGGCAGCGCTTACTGCTGCTGCCCCAGACTGACGGATGGAGATGAGTGAAGACCAGGGTGGTGATGATGATGATGGTGATGATGACAAGTATGACGACAATAAGGATGAGGCCACAATAACTGGCAACACAATCGACAAATAATAACATAACATACTAACACCCCATAACTCCCTGAAGTGTGTTTGTATATAAATTATATTATTATCCTGTTTCTAACATAAAAAGCTTTTCTGAATCATTTTTTTTATGAATTCAGTTAAATAAATTGTGTTATCTATGGGATTTAGATGCAGTGTAAAAGCAGTGTTAAATAATTCATATTTTTGACTTTTATAACACCATTAAACCAACTTTTTCCATCAAGGGGTGTGAAATTGAGTAGTCTATGAAGAACTTTCAACATTTTGCTTTTACGAGGCCTCGTTGAATTGAGACAGGAGCCATCGGGTGGCAGTGTTGCTGCGTCAGCGCACTCACATTAATGCTGAGCTCAATTCCCGTGGGCAGTAGGTGGCAGTGTAACTTCATGGCTGCGGCGCTCACGGCTCTCCTGACGATACTCAAGGGAACAATGAAAGAGTGCGATGTATGACAGAGAGGGCAGTACCAGCTAACTGTTATGGGGGGCAGTATTGTCACACTGTGTCCAACTGAGTCCAAATGGGTTGTTTCTATTCTTTCCCACTCTCTGCGTGTGTGTTTGAGGGAAATATTAATTTCCTCCCATGTCCGTCTTCCCACTGTATTTCACACAGAACATGTTCTGTTATATAAATTGTAGGAACATGTCAGCCGGGGAGGGTACATTGGTACATTTGATAATTTAGTAGGTGACATTATAGTTTTCGTGAAAACATCCAGACGGTTCCAATTATAATAATAATAATTATAATAATAAAAATAAAGATATCTGGCAATGCAGGCTTAGGGGTTCAAGTAGGCTCATCACCTTCAGCTGCAGTGGGATTTGGGTATCAGGCGTGGAGACTACAGCCCCTGGAATGCGGCAATGCACAAGCAGATGAATAAAGTATTAGATTATTATTATTATTAATAGAAAATACATACATTATTCTTCTTAAAACTTTCATTGCTCGTGTGGACACACTCAATAGCGCCCCAAACAGGACGTGAGCGATGAGATCTAGTCAACCATCCAAACTTTATATCCCAACACATGCCATGTGCACGCCAGGTGTATCGTAACACACACACACCACAAAAAAAATACACAAAAACTCTTTGTCTATGGAGACTACATCACAACAGTACAGCTCGTTTGTCTATAGTTCAGTCCTAGCAGCGGATGCTAACGGCAGAGATCATCATAGATGCTCTTAGATACGGCAACACTCAACAGGACACGTGTCAGATATGGATCTGCTCTTTGTCCACCTCTTCACCCTGTCCTCTGTCCGGGGTGTCCTGCTGACCTTCTGTTCTCTACAGCTCCTCGTTCTGTTGCCCTAAGGACTTTCTTCACCTTTGCTGTTTGCTTTTTGAAATGAACACATTCACTGGGACCAGTCAGAGTTGAGGACTCCACTGGAATCAAGTGGTGCTAACTCATGAACCTCAGGTGAACTCTGACCGTTGAATGATCTCCACGCACAGTTCTTCTGTTTGGATTAAGTGCAGGCGGAGAACGGAGAACTTGTCTAAAGACATCGTTTTCTGTTGCTCCCATCACCGTTGAGCCTTCATCACCTGCATTGTAGTTTTTCTTTGGTTCAATAGTGTAGCGGTTGGCACCGCTGCCTTATACACATAAAGTTGTGGGTTTGAGCCACAGAGGAACCCGGTCTGGTGCAGTGAATTTCCCCATTGTTGAGATAAATAGTGTCTTCAATGATTCAATGATTTGAACAGACAGGCACCACAGCTTTAATGGAAGACAGACAACGTTTTTATCAGGGTATGGACGATTGTAGATTCAAAGGACACTTTAATTGACGTCATTAAAATAAAATAAAAAAAAAAGAAACTCCACTGCTCTTCAGAAACGTTCGGAAAGTGTTTAAAATTCTGCTCCTCCTCGGCGTCAGAGAACAAACAGAGAACCTGACGGCGATCCCTTCATCTTCATTAATAATCATTTGCAGACACGGAGCAGACAGCAGAGGCTAACAGCAATCTGCCTCAGCTTGTTCTCCATCATGTGACTTGTCTGAATCCCTAAGTGTCGTCTTCATCTCAGAGAATGCCGCAATTCAGCAGCGTGCTGTAATTAACCCCATGCTGACCCCCTCGTCATGTCCTCTCTTCTGTCTGCGTGTCAGCAACCAATCTGGTCCCTGCTTTCACTCACAGCACACTCTGGGGGGGACAACATCTTCTTCATCACCTCGGCCTCATCCACCACCATAACAGTTACAGTACACCTGCTAATACACGAGCTAACAGCACAGCCTGCGTGTCTTGGAGGCTGCTCATTCATTTTCATTAAAGTGCCGTCAGATGGTCCATTAACCAGGAGAGAGAAGATCCACCTGAGACCCCCAGACCTTGCTTTAGAACCATAGAGAGTTAAACAAAAAGGGAGAAACGGAGAGGGGAGAAGGGATTTAAGTCAACCTAATCACTGCCATAGTGAAAGCTCTCTTTCTCTTTACAGCAAGACGTGATTATTGATTACTAGTGACATCTACCTAAAACTGTTGGTTTACTCTACAAAGCTATCACCAGGAACAAGTGGCAAACAGAAGACATGTTCCTACTTTCGTTTAGAGCTAAGTAATAAAAAGAATTGTTTGAGAAACTACTTCTGTCTGGGCCCTTTACCACACGCTCTATTGTAGTTTTTACACAAGTTGCCTTATCTAATGCAAACCAACTGATTGTTACCAATCTTAAACCATCTGTTGAAAATCTAGTCATTGAGAAACCACAACATCAAGATCGTTGTGCAACATCAACACAGTGCTGATGCCTAAAACCATCTCTGATTTGTCCAAGCACCAGTACCCATGAACGTACCGTGATTTCCAGACTATAAACCACACCATGTCAGATGTTTAACCAGTCTGTGGCGCAAAAAAAGGTTGTTGAAGATTCAGCATTCTCAGCATTCGTACAAACCATAGAAAAAAAAAATCTTGTCTGCCGAAGTCCTCCTTATCTTCCTTCAGTCTTAAAGTCTCTCTGTCTCAGTGGAGATCACTGCCAGAGGAGAAAGTCCCTGATCGCTCCTGTCCCCACTGTATCTTCAATAAGATCCTTTTGGGACAAAAAGCTGAGTAGTTGTCCATGGGATGGACATTCCTCCCTCACATATGCGTAGGTTTATTTACATTTACATTGACATTTAATAGGTAGATTGGGATCTACTATATAGATTATATGTTGGAAATGTGAAAGTATCAAATGGAAATTCATAAACACATGGTTAAATAAGAAAGAATTAGCCAAAGGCTAATTATCATCTGTAGTCATGATGTAAAAAGGCAGGAAGCACACAATACATATACAATAGAAAATACATAGACAAACACTTTTTATACATTCTTTTCAGCTTCATCTGGTGTCTCATGTCCAATTGCATGAACATTTGCAAGATTTAACTTGATTTTTTTAACACAATTTGTCAATAATATTGTCAATATTAAAAAAGAGCTGTGAATCTAATAAGATATTCATACTGATTGACAATTTATACACACACACACATATATATACATACATATATTAGGGGTGTGATGATTCACTTACATAACGATCCGATTCAAATCTCGATTCGAAGGCTACGATCCGATTCAGGAACGATTCATGAAAAATATTAAACGATCGATCTAGTTCGATCCGATTGGGTTCAGTTCAATCCAAAACGATCCAAAACAATTCATTTGCACACCCCTAATATATATGTATATATATATGTATATACCAGTTTATATAAGTAATTATATTCAGAGTTTTCAATCTAGGTAGATCACTTCAGCCTGGTCATTTGAGAAGTAGCTCACAAGACAAAAAAAAATGTGGACACCCCGGTCTATACAGACCCACAGTTTCTTGCGGTTCTTCTGCAAGAGGCCATAGGACTGATAGCTCTGCAGCTAATCAACAGACACGCATACATTTGTTGATAATCAAACATATACGCTGTGTATTACGTTCAAAAATTGCATTAAATCCATACTGTAAAAGTGTTAAAACATGTTAACAGCGACATGTAGAGGGACAGCAGAACAGATTCTCTGTAGACCATGTCTGCACAGCAATCCACGGTGAGGCTGAGCATGTAATTTTACAATTTTACCAAACATGCTCAAGTTATAAAATGACATAAAAAATAACTTTAACACTTAATAAGTATAACAATTTAATTTATACAGGGAAGGCTCTGCCTCACTGGTGCACTGTGACGCACATCACATCAGTGCACAACTGGTTCGTGGAGCCCTTTTACCAAAGAACACAGGACAATTCCAGGAACAAATGTTCTCTTTTCTATTTCAGGTTCTGCCTGAGAACAGGCATGTAGACGGCAGCGTGTTGAACAGTGAGATGAGCTACACTGACCTCTTTATCTTCTCCATGTGACCCTGGAAACGCACCATCATCTCTGAGCGTCCATCCGATCCAAGAACTAGGCTGTGGCGGTCACATGGTGCCTGTAGCTTCAGAAAAGAGCTATCATTACCATCAATCAGCAGGTAGCTTTTATGAACCAGCGACAGATTAGAATAATCACCCACTCAGAAGTCCGCGTCTCTATATTTGTGGGGAAAAATCTCTCTGTGAGTGGATTTTAAGGATTATAATGTGAGCTACTTTTCTTCTGTGCGCGTGGATTATTTCCAGACTGTGACATGATGACATGCTCTCCACATCTCCATTGTTGGAGAAAGGGATTTGGGATTAACACCACGGTATCCATCTGGCACATAGAGGCCGGCTCTGTCTATTATCCATCAAAGTGTCCAGCAGCAAGCGGGGGAGCAGCTGTCCGTAGAAGGACGGCCGATTGGTTTGATACAGGTGAAAAGTGATGTATGATTGTCTGAGCAAACCAATCACTGACACCAGCTTCTCCCACAGAACCCTGCCTCACATTAGACCTTGATTTGTTCACCTCGGTGGCAGCACCTTTGTCCGGACTCGGCCTCTTTCACCCCGATGATGGCTGATCTTTGTGACCTGATGGCTTTTTTCAGACGGCTAATAAAGATGGTGAGGTAGCAGCAGCAGCAGCAGTAGCAGAGGTGGAGGCAGCAGCCTTGGAGTCCTGCCCAGGTCTGTGGTTAATGAGTAGTCTTTAGTGGAAAGGAGGTTAACAGGGTGACATCAGCAGCAGTAGCATCAGCATCAGCAGCAGCAGCAGCAGCAGCCGACGTAGCCTATCACAGCTGCACACGACTGGTGTTGTGTGATGAATTTGTTCAGGAGTATCCTGACAGTTCACTTTTATTCTGACAAGTCCAATAAAAACCACCATGTGTTTCTCCCAAGTAAAATCTCCCGGGACACGAGAGATTCAACAGCTGCACGGGAGGAGCTAAGGTCACACAAATGTTCTCGTCTTTGAATTTTTGCAGCTGCAGCTTTTCTCCACGTGTCACTGACCGGAACGTGGAGATTTGTCCAACGTTTGTCTCTGCACTGCACTTTTGTAAAACTTCACCGTGGATTCAATTTTGCTGAATGAACACATTTCCCTAATTTTTTTTTTTTTTTAACGTCAACTAAGAGTTTAGCAGGATTACACAAGATACTCAATATTTTGCACATGTTGTAGAACACCTCTCTGCTGCTGCTTCACTGTCTTACACACAGAAACAACAGACAGGAGCTGAGCTCCACACACAGGGTTCATACCCAGGGTTTAAACGCAGTCATGGAGAGTCTTCCCCCCCTGCAATCTGGTAACAAATAAGCAGACAAAGATGAAGGATAAACAATGTGATAAAAACTCTCAATAATTTTAAAGAATATGCAGCAGGGGCCATAAACCAGAACATTACCATAAACCATCAGTGACATGCAATGCTGTGGCAGTTAACTGGTCTGCGATGCAAAATAAGTTAGGGAACATTGCGTTACAAAGCAGCTTATTCAACAATTGATTGGCAACATTTACTGGTTGCATTTAACATTTCATATCAAGATTTACTATAAATAGTAAAAAAAATTGTAAGAAAATATATTTTGGTTTTAAATTAGAAATTAAATCAGCACCTCTAAGCCCAATCATGATTCTTGTCTAGAAAAGTCCCCTTTAGGTCCGGGGGGACACTGCCTCAAGAAGAAGAGTTTCTAAGAGGATGCAACGTGAGATTGACAGGCGGATCAGGGCAGCGACTGTAATAATTGCGTTTGCCGTATCGGTCCGTTGTGGTGAAGAAAGTGTTAAGCCGAAAGGGGAAGCTCTCAATCTACGTTGCTACACTCACCTATGGCCATGAACTTTGGGTCATGACCGGAAGAATGCAATCCCGGATAAAAGCAGGGGAAATCTGTAGGGTGGTTCCCTTGGAGATAAGGTGAGGAGCTCTGTCACCTGGGAAGAGCTCGGAGTAGAGTCATTGTTCCTTCACATCGAGAGGAGTCAGTTGAGGTGGAGAGAGAAAAGGTGATCGGTAGATTATATTTTTATTTAGAATTCGACATCATTTTAGAACCTGAACTCTGTTGAATGAGATGGTGACTTTTCAGGGCAGGAGACACAGTGCAATGGTTCAGATGTGTGGTACCTACTTGATGACAAATGTCAAGAAAGTGGGACAGAGGGCGGAGGCTGGCGGTAGAGGCTACTGGCTGGACTGGAAAGGAGATTAAATACTGTACTTACCCAATTACGAGGGCTCAAAGGGTAAGGCAGAGGGCACTGGCTGCAATTGCTCATATGCTGGAATAATCATTGGTCGGGGCTCACTGTATACACCCACACACACACTCACACACACACACAACAACAAAAAGTCCTGCAAATGGACACACACTTCAGATAATCATAAAGCAGCTGGTTGTTAAAATGTATTTGATTCTCTAAACAAAAATGGAAAATAAATAATTCCAATGTTTTTCCAGCAATTTTTCTTAAACTGGTGCAGACACTGCAAACAACATGGGATTGTACCATCATAAAACAGTTCTCTGAGTATTTTCCCCGCATTCATATTCAATGGCTGCTCTCAACTCAGCAACTGTTGCCGGTTTATTAAGGTAGATTTGTGCTTTTTTTTAAAAAATAAATAAAAGTGATGGTAACTTGTGTTGCTGTTTCTTTCGGAACCTGCAATATAAATCAAAATTTGTCATACTTTTAGTATGAAAACACAGAAATATAAAATGTTAAAGTGAGCTACTGCTCAAAACAAAAGTGGAGTTCAGTGTTTCAAAATAAAACAGAGTTCCATTTATGGTCTACTAAAAATGAGGTGATGAAATTTACAAATCATAACGAATTGGCCTGGTTCCTGAAGGCTTCAGGTTCGAATCCACCGTGCTGCCAGGTTGACGGATAACTTCCAGTGGCATCACCACCTGCAGGAAGTATCAGTGTAGGGTGCAGTAGGATTTGTGTGGCAGTCGTGGAGGCCGCTGCCCCCGCAGGATGGGATGGATAAACGAATGAATGACTGTAAAATGATATGATCTGAGGAGTAACGTGATCAACGTACTTGATGCTTAAACCACAGCGAGGATGTGATCTTAGTCTTCATTCCTCACTTAAAAAGAAGACATTAGATGGTTTTACATCAACAGCAGCTCCTTCATTGCTCTGACCTCAGCTGTGAACCATATTCTCTGATAAGAAAATAAAATAAAATCTTCAACTTCAAACATCTTGGTTTTTTAAACCTCCACCAAAGAAATAATTACAGGCTGTTGGATCCTTTTCTGTCAAACGAGCCATTTCATATCATTACGTCTGAAGAGGGTTTAAAGAAGGCGTCTGTGTGTGTTTTTATCAGTGTGTGTGTGTTAAAAGCACTCAGGCAGGCAGACAGGCGAGATGCAGAATGAAGGGCAACTTTTTTTTTTTTTTTTTTTGCCTGATCATGAACAGCAGCCACATTTTGTGGCGTGTTGTCTGTTGTCATTGTTGCTTAGAACATCTGCTGCCGTTGTTAACACGACATCATAATTAACATCTATAAACCTGTGGTGTTTACATTCCCGTTCCAAAAGCCTGATGTGTTGTCTGCTCTTCTCTCACCCCGAATGAACAATATATTTTGTAATAACTATTGTTAGATCGTCGGCGGACGGAGGTGGCGCGGAGAGAACGTGTTCTTTAATGCGTGCGAAGGGTGAAGGGAGAAGTGGTGAGAAAAATCTCCTTCGGTCAAAAATAAAAATTCTTTACAAAATACATTATAATATGTCAAATATTCTAATAGTAGTGATGGGTCGTGAGGCTTCGTGAAGCGTTTCGACACAAAGCAGCCCCAAGCAGAATGCTTTTCGTCTTACAATTTGTACTCCTATCATCATACCTTCACGCCTCTTCATAGGAGGGGGTTCTTATCTTCAGAGTTTGAAGGCTTACCACAACAAACCTTGATAAGGGCAGGGAATCCTCCTGGAATTGTCGCATGGAGCAGTGCTCTTCAAAAATTTTTTGAGCAGCAGCACATTTTTTTACATTTACAAAATTCTGGGGCACATCGCCAACCAAAATGACATTTTAACACAGTACATATAATACATATAATTAATAATATAGTTTCTAAATGCATGTATAATCTGTTCGAAACCTGGGCCTGTTGCAATGAACACACATTGTATATCCTGGCAGGAATGGTAGAAAGACACGCACAAAGCTCTTCCTCAACAACAGCTCTCAGTCTCTGTCTGTTTTTTAGCTTTTATCGCAGTCAAACTCGAGAAGCTCAGCTCACATAGATATGTGGTTGAAAGCCAACACTCCAATATAAACAATTTGATTGAACAATTGTAACTATATTACTGAAAAGACAAAGATGTAGAGAAATATGTATTATATAATATATATTGTATAATATTTTGTTAACTTTAAAGTGAATGTTTTGGTTTAAAGTTAATATTTTGCTAACTTTCAAGTGAAGGTTTTGGTAACTTTAAAATTTAATTCAAAGAAAATATTTTGTTAACTTAAAAGTGAAGGTTTTGGTAACTTTAAAGTGAATGTTCAAAGAAAATATTTCTTTTTAACTTTCAAGTAAAGGTTTTGGTAACTTTAAAGTGAAGGTTCAAAGAAAATATTTTTTGTTAACTTTAAAGTGAAGGTTTTGGTAACTTTAAAGTGAATGATCAAAGAAAATATTTCTTTTTAACTTTCAAGTAAAGGTTTTGGTAACTTTAAAGTTTTGGTTCAAAGAAAATATTTTTTGTTAACTTTAAAGTGAAGGTTTTGGTAACTTTAAAGTCTTGGTTCAAAAAATATTTTGTTAACTTAAAAGTGAATGTTTTGGTAACTTTAAAGTGAAGGTTCAAAGAAAATATGTTGTTAACTTCAAAGTGAATGTTTTGGTAACTTTAAAGTTTTGGTAAAAAGAAAATATTTTGTTAACTGTAAAGTGGAGGTTTTGGTAACTTTAAAGTGACGGTTCAAAGATAATATTTGCTAACTTTCAAGTAAAGGTTTTGTTTACTTTAAAGTAAAGGTTCGAGGATGATATTAACATTAAAGGGAAGGTTTTGGTAACTTTGAAGTCAGCAAACATATATATGAATACATGTCATCATCAAAGAGGAATCACATCTTAATATATTTTATTCTTTAAATTAAAGTCATAATAATCATATTACTCATATTCACTTGTTGATTGTATATATTCTAGGACTTTACAGATCAGATTTTCTCCTCCCCGGCACAAAGGACATGTCTCACCATGTCCTAAGGACATATCTCATCACATTTCTCTCCTACTTTCAGCTTAAAATTGAACTTTTTTTTTCACACACATATAACTTTATTAATCGCCTGCTATGATTCATCAGTTATGACTTTTGGATACTGAGCTGAGCCGTTCTTGACACTTTGTTTGGACATAGACACCAGACACATCTGTTAGTTGCCTGTCAGTGGTCCATCTACCACATCCTTCATCCCACACCATCAGAGCTGCAGGATTAAAGCTGTGTGGAAACAAATATCGAAAAGGAGTTCAAGAGGATTTTTGAAGCTTTTCAGATCAATGCTGCATCAGAGCGGTGGCTCAGTGTGAAATACTCCTCTCTCCAGCGTCTCTATCTCTGGTCAAACCATCAATATCTCACTGAGTCTGTCACATGAACCAGATCTTCAACCCCAGAGCTGATCAACCAACCACAGCGGACCTGCTCCTCTCCTCCAGTGAACCTGTCAGCTCTCCACCTCTGACACTATCAGCCTTCCGGTGAAACAGTCAGAAAGAAGAAAAAAAAAAAGACTTGAGACAGTGCTGTCTGATTGTTCTGTTGTGACTGTGGCTTTAGGTGATGTATTAAAAAGGCTCAATCTTGACTGTGTTCTCTCAACAAATCGAAATCATAAAAAAAGTGAGGCACACACACACACACACACACACAGTACATGCTGAATCAGACCCCAGCTGTTTTTCATATAAAGCATCTTCATCAACTGCTTGTCATGAAGGTTAAATTGCAGTACCACATATTCACCACTATAAGGCGCACATAAAAGTCTTGGATTATCTTCAAAATGGAGTGCCCTTAAGTGCAGTGCGCCCTGTGTGTAGAGAACACCATGAGAACGTTAAAGGGGGAAGTGTGGGCGTCGTGCTGTTCCCGCTCTATTTTTAAATACGCACATTTGTATGCTTGTGTGCGTGTTGTACGAACATTGGGCGAACGTTGTAGAGCAGCGTTCCCCAACCTTTTTTGCGCCACGGACCAGTTAAATGTCTGGTACTATTTTCACGAACTAGTCGTTAAGTTGTGGCAGATAAATACCCCTTAATACAATAAAATTTCCAATGTTCTGAAATATTTTCCTGCCTATAAAATCTTCCTACCCGAATTAACTGTGCATGCTTTCCGGTAACTTTCTGCTACCAGATCGTTATACAAAGTCTTGTATCAATGACTCTGCATCATTTTGAGTTTATTGTTGTTGTCTTCACTTAGAAAATATTTCCTTATCAAATATAGTTGCATTATTGATGATGGAATCCTAGCCATTCTATTGTTCAGTTCTTTTGTTCATATGGGTATGGATCAAGTGGAAGTAATAGACAGATGGGGCCAAAAGGAGACATTATTTCTCTGTGGCCCCGCACCGATTCACCCACGAACCGGTACCAGTCCCTGGACCAGTGGTTGGGTACCCCTCTAGTAGAGGACACCATGAGAACGTTAAAGGGGGAAGTATGGGAGTGGACTGTATTTAAAGCCGCGCCCCATAATCAGGTGTGCCTTATGTGTGTGTGGTAAATATAGTAAGGGCAAACATAACTTGAACTGTGCCTTTTAGTACGGTGCGCCTTATGGTCGTGAAAATACGGTCTTCCACATTTGGCGTTTAAAATCTAGCCTTCTTGCTAATCACTTTCCAATTCTTAAATTCCAATGTAAAATCTGAGAATCCATGGGACCCTTGGAAAGAGGTTAGGTTGGTTAGCTAGCTTCTTCTGTTCCTTCTTTCAAGGAGTTGTAGAGGCTCATTACTGCCCCCTTTATGGAGGGGCACATAGAACAATCACTGTTGTTTTGGCCCACGAGTCCAATGCCAGTGCAGACTAGCGGCCATTCTTGCGGGAACTATGTGAGATACTGGAAGGGCTCCCCCTGTTTGGAGACAATAACACCCAAAGTGTTGGATATACCTGAAAGGGAGTGATTGGGAGCACTAGCCTCCCTAATCTGAATCCAAGTGATATTGTGGCGTTTGACATTTCTAGTCACTGTTTGTCCCTAAAAAAACCCCATTTTCAAGCTCACTGTTTTTTTTTTTTTTTTTGATTTATTGAAACTTTTTGACTTAGATAATCATAATAATTCTGCCCGATGTCAAAGTTATTTTTGACTTTTTAACTCTCTGTCTCCATTTCCCTGACAGTTGTCATTTTCAAGGCTGCCAATCATAAGATGTTTGATTATAATCATCTGATCTTCACTGTGTTGCTGCTCACTTTCTGTCACAGAAAACATCACCCATTCCAAGGAACACGGAAAAAAAAAATCTGAGCAGTGAAGACATTAGTTGTGGATGAACAGGAGCGTTTTTTTTTTTTCCACAAACCTGGGCTGATCCCTGCTGCTCCACCTGGATGTGATTGCAAAGATTACAGTAAGAGTTTGCTGTTGTGTTCCCTACGGAAAAGAGTGGATGTCTTCTCAGGTCGCCGTATGAAACTTTGCCGGAATTCCAGAAGATTTTCCCCCTCTGCTCATTCCTCGTCAGCTGTTTCCTGAGGCACTGTGACAAACCGACATCAAACGTCCACAGCTTCTCCTTCTGAGCGTGGTTTCATGAGCGTGGCCTGCACCATCACAGCAAGCGCCGCCCGAGCGAAGAAGTGACCTGCAGAGTGGAGATAAAGCAGGAGTCTCTGTGTGAGAACCCACGTCCTTCTGGACCTTTGATGTGGGATTACACAGGACGCTGCAAGATGAGAGCTTTCCGCTCGGACCCGCGACGATGATGAGGACGATGATGATGATGATGACGATGATGATGGAGAAGAGGAAGCCTGAGGTGTCTGCAGCCTCTGAAGTGAAAAGCGCTGCTGAGTCTGCTCTCAGCTGCCTGCACGCCTCTAAGTGGATTATTATGGGATTGCCAATTTTCATCTGAAAACCAGAATAAAAGGGAAGAAAGTTCTGCTTAAAAATGACCTGAAGCTGCAGCTGATCCAAGAAAGGCTTCCTTATCGGTTCTTACCTTCCAATTCTCTGCAGGAAACAAAATTCATTTTCTTTCTTCCACCAGAATATTTCGTGTCTTGTCGCTTTTGAACCTAGTGCAGCAGTGGTCTCAGAAAAGTAATTGAGAAAAGTATAAAAAAAAAAGATAAAACTATCCACAATGTTCCAGGTTAAGTTTGACTCACATGAATCAGCTGTGCAATTATAATAAATAATAAAACATTAACATTTTTTTTTTTTTTTTTTTTTTTGGCAGCTCTATATGGTGAGCAGTGAATTATTAACATGTTTTTTTTTTTTTTTTTTTGGCAGCTCTATATGGTGAGCAGTGAATTAGGTGAAGACGTCTACGGACTGGTTGTTGTTCTTGTAATATATGCAGCAGTAAGGTTAACCATAGAGGAGCACAATTCAACATTACCACAGGGCAACACAATCACTGCACTGTACCAGCCCCTCATGAACCTTCCTCCAGGTATTGAGTCCACTGGAAGGAACCAACCACCCTAACGGGGATTGGATCTCACCCCGGAGGAGAACCCTGGAGGAGGACTACTTTGGTTTTCTTTTGTACTCTTTTGTAAATTCCTCAAGAAAGAACCCTCCATCATTCTAATGCAGTGGTTCTTAACCTGGGTTCGAAAGCTGAATTTCGGTCGAAAGTGAAGGCAAAATTTTTTCGGGCTGCTGCCTGAACCATCAACCTGGGGAGCAGTGTTTGGAAACAATACCTTACTCAGGACACCTCAGCAGTACCTTAGTGGAAGAGGGATTCAAACCCGGGCCACCAACTGCCCAGTTTGGCCAGTTTGTTCGTGTTGTAGGAACAAAATATCAACTTCTGTAATAATATAAATAGTATTGGAACCTATTTATCCCAGTACAGGGAAATTGACATTGTTAGTTTTTGCCAATGACACAGACCGCCACATGGGGAGCAACATTAGGGATGTGGTTTGGGAATTTAACCAAGGACTCTCACAATTAAACCACTAATTTTAACTCTTTTTTTTTTTTTAAATATTTGACATCTTTTTTCATTATGGGCGGCAGAGGTGACATGTTGGTTTAGGAAATAGGCTTGGGTCTGTTAGGCTTCAAGTTTGATTCCACTTCTCGGTTCCCAGTGCAGTGCTCTGACCATTGCACCGTCCCGAGTCACTAAACTTCCAGTGGTCTCATCACCAGCAGGGAGCCTGACAGTATGGAGCCGTGTGATTTGGGTGGCGTTGGTGGAGACTCCTGCCGTTGAGACCCGGTATCAGAGGAGAGGATGACGATGAATGAATTGACAAACGAGTAAATAATCATTAATTATGGCTAATTGTTTGTGCTAATGTAACAATATTAACCAAGCCTTTGCAAAAGTCTTTAAAACAGACACACCAGTGTTTCACTCTCCAGAATTTTCACGACATTTTTCACAACACGTGCTCCTCCTGTACTACACCTCCCTGTTGACTCCTGTTACAATCTCCCTGTTATTGACATGCAACAGCAGCGGCAAACGTGAGATTTGTTAGCGTTTAAATGAACTCCAGTCTCGAATCTCACGCTGCTTATTTACCTTGAATCATGACCTCTTACCTGTCAACGCTCATTTACTTCCTCATAAACAGACAACAAGGCCCAGCAAGGCTGCGCCTCTCACTACGTACACACGCCCCCCCACCCACTCCTCCACCATTGGCACCTTCGTCTTGTCCATTATCTGCAGGAGAATCTCTGACAGACAAGATGTTTATCATTATTTACACCTTCAAAAAGATTCCACAAAGATCGCTTACCCTTGAAAAACGCAAACAGTTCTGTGACGGATATGAGACGCGATTCTATAAACAGTTCCATGTGACGCTGACTGATACGGTGCAAACAGCCGAGCTGTCAAGACAAGATGAAAAATAAAAACAACGCCTTTTACGTTACATTTGGAGAACAAGGGGGAATGAATCCTTGACGTCACATCACTTCAAACCCTTAAATAAATGGATACATTTTTAGCTCATCTGTGATTTCTTAACTCTCTGTTTTTTTTTTTTTTTAACTTCTCTTCCAAACCCGTTCCATTTTGGATTAAATAGTTCCCATGCTGCCAAGGTCGAGGGCAGACTTCAGTCCAGACGGCAACAGTGCAATAATTTTAATGACAATCTCCTGATGAGACCAAAATCAACAGTGATTTTTTTTTTTTTTTAAGCTCAAATTCTCCACAGTGTGAAGCTGCTTTGAAAATCTACAGTTTTTGCAAAACGCCATTAAAAAGACATTAAAGCAGCGGAGAGCTGCTGAGTGTGACATCACACTTTATTAGCGCGGACAAAGATCATGTTTTTTATTGATGGTGAAACAAGTGAAAGTGCAGATTAGGTCTCAGCAGAGCGTTCCAGCGCCGCCCCCACCTTCCCTTTCTCCACCCAAACCCCCCCCCACGGACCCTCAGCACACACACACACATAGACACGGAGCGAGAGCAGACGCAGCATAGTGTTTACACCGCTCTGAGGATATAATGAGCAGAAAAAGGTGTGTAATTGTTTGGTAATGTAGAGCAGAAACGTTTTCTGTGAAATCACACAGTGGAGTTTGTTCCACACCATTATATCTAACAGTGTTGGTGTAAGAAAAAAAAAAAAAAAAAGAAACACAATCAGCTGTTTCACTGCAGCAGGGGGAAACATTAACGGGATTTTAACGGCTACACAAAGGTCCGGGAAATTGCATATTTGTAATTGTTTTAATATTTTTGACACTGTGCGTAAGCACTGCGTGGATGTGAGCCTTTTCACGCGGTAAAATGCCCTACATTTCCTGAAATGCTTCTATTTTACAACAGAGTCCTGGTTATATTAAGGATTTTATCACAAATTTCTGTTTTCAATTATTTATAGTTCAATATTTCAGTAATATTTCAGTTTTAATTTAAGTTGCTGATATTTCTCCAAGGTCTTTGGTCTGTTATCTGTTATCACTGTTCTTATGTCTCTGGAACTTGGTCTGTGAGTTATGGTCACTGATTTTTAGGGGTGTGGATCCTTTGCTCTGAAAAAGTTCCGATTCACAGGCTACTATCCGATTCCCATAAGGGTCCGTGTGAGACGTCACTAAACTGCGCCCGAGAACCAAGTTCACGTCCTACAAAAATGGCGTCTGGAAGCGAGTGTTAGTGTGTAAGCATGTTAAAACATACTGCTTAGACCCAAACGATCGCCATATTGCCGTGTGATTGTCTCCAACCAAATGAGACTTCTGATTGGTTGGTGAAGGACTGACGTAGCGAAATTATGCTGGCGAATCTGGTCCGCGTAAGACTGAAAAGTCTCAAAAAAACAAATTTGCGTAGTTTAACAAATTAAAAGCACGATTTGCATGCGCGTGCCACAATTCACAAACGTATTTCGAAGAATTCACAAATGTATTTTGATGTGTGAAGCGTTATTTGCGTGCTCTTCTGAGAATACGCTCGCGGATCCGTGCTTACGCGCGTGTTCTTTTTTTTTTGAGACTATTCTGGCTCCATAGTTTAACTCCCAAGTGCTTTATGTTACTGAGAAGAAAAAAGACGACGAACCAGAAGGCCTACCGAACATAAAATTCAAACATCATTAACAATATATGCCCACTGGATACATTTAGCCCTATATAAATACATACCCAAAAACTGGCAATGCTGCAAAACCTTGCCCCTCCACAAACTACAATACATACCTTTCCTAAAGGAACACAAAACAATGAGGTTAGATATAAAAAAATTGTAACTCAAAACTCAAGCAAGTTGTTCTATTAAAGGCAAAAAATTACAGTGATTAATGTTTCAGTTTCAGTACTTGTAAAACAAGATCCATAAACTTAAATTCCCCAATTTTTTTGATGCATTTCACCAGCTTTTCTTCACAAAAAAAAAAAAAAAACCTCCACAAAATGAAACACACTGAATACTTAAGTAGTTACCATTGTATCCATCTTGAAAAACATTTTTCTCGGTCTAAGACAAACATCAGCACTCACCTCCTCTTCACCCTCACCAGCTGCCGTCTCTCCAAGTTATTGCAGATGTTCGTTTAACTCCATTGTATTTTTTTGGTCTCTATATAAAGTTTGCAAATTGTGTGGCTTTCGTCGAGCTCACTTAAAAAAATCGAATGCATTCAAATCCTTAGTTTTTTGATGTAAATCGTATCCTCGTAGCATGACATGTCACAGACAACAGAGTATAAGTACCGTAATTCCTGGACTATAAGCCACACCCAATACATTTTTTTAAGTAAAAAACATTTTGTACATACATAAGCCGCACCTGACTATAAGCCACATTCTTTTTGCATTTTCCATGATGAGGGTCAGTTTATGCTAATTCTATTCATGTACAAAGTGCTTTACCCTACGTGAAACTTCTTCTTCTATCGTGTTTATTGGCGGTTGTGACTTGCGTCTTTCTAGACACCACCTGTCTCTCCCTTACCTTTTCTACTCGTGCAGTTAGAAAAAATGCATACATTAGCCCAGTGCTTCCCAATCTTTTTCTGTTACGCCCCCCCCAGCAAGAAAACAATTCGCACCCCGCTACACCAACACCCACTCTCCGCCGCAACTATAAATAACAGCATTTGTCTATAAAATAGTTATAGCTACACCTCTGCATAACGTGGTATTCTTGTTAACTTAAAGAAACAAAAAAAAGAGATATAGT
>JAFBJS010001965.1:115506-128569 GCA_016785265.1 Paraplagusia blochii
GTTTCTGTGGGGGTAACAGTGAAAGAAAACATCAGCCATTGACCTACAGTAAACAAGATTATAAATTGGATTTAGACTGAGAATTAAATGTCCAAACATATGTTCAATTAACTACTTAATGAGCTTCTTATGTAAAAAAAAATGTTTGAGACATTACATTCTCATCATTTTTAAATAACATAAAACCAACACAACAACCACTCCAATGTTCCCACTTAATGATCATGTAGCCTATTATCCAAACAGTCAAGGTACTGTGGTACCTGATCTCCAGGTCAGATGTGTAAAGTAGAGAAGGTCAAGTTAAACTTTACAACCATAAGTCACTTATGGTTGTAAAGTTTGGAACTTTTACACCAACTTTGGAACTTTTTGGAACCAAACTTTTATTATCACCATAATTACTCACTCTTTTGTTGGATACGTGTTGATACGTGTACATTACCGTAATTTCCGAACTATAAGCCGCACCGGACTGTAAGCCGCACCAATACATTTTTTTAAAGAAAAATAATTTTTGTACATACATAAGCAGCACTTGACTATAAGCCGCATGTTCTGCATTCTTTTTGCATTTTCCATGATGAGGGTCAATTTATGCTAACTTCATTAGCATTGTATTCATGTAGAAAGTGCGTTACTGTACGTTAAACTTCTTCTTCTTCTATCGTGTTTATTGGCGGTTGTGACTTGCGTCTTTCTAGACACCACCTGTCTCACCCTTACCTTTTCTACTCGTGCAGTTAGAAAAAATGCATACATTACCCCAGTGCTTCCCAATCTTTTTCTGTTACGCCCCCCCCAGCAAGAAAACAATTCGCACCCCGCTACACCAACACCCACTCTCCGCCGCAACTATAAATAACAGCATTTGTCTATAAAATAGTTATAGCTACACCTCTGCATAACGTCGTATTCTTGTTAACATAAAGAAACAAAAAAAAGAGATATAGTTCAATTTACAAGGATGTGCGATTACACTTTATTGAAGTATGGCGAAAAAAAAAAAAAAAACATGTTCCCCAGGGTCACACGCGTCCCCCTCAGCATCGCACCGCGCCCCCCCCAGGGGGGCTCGCCCCACACTTTGAAAACCCCTGCATCAGCCGCATCTCTGCATAAGCCGCGAGGTTGAAATTGTGTGACAAAAGTTGCGGCTTAAAGTCCGCGAATTACGGTAATCCCTCACTACCTGCTCTCCAATCCAATCCAACGTAAACTCCAGTCAGAGTTCACTCACCCCAAGTGGCACAACCTGACATAATTACATGGATGTGTATGAATCTATGGGTCCATGTTCTCGTGGGTGACAGGGTTCTCTGCTGGGTCCGTGTGTGTGTGGGCCACTGGAGCTGGAAACCCATTTGAGGCCGTAAATCCGGTAGCAGTCGGGCTGTTTTAATGCATTTTTACGGATCAGGGATTTATTGACCGGTGCACTGGGATCTCATAGGTCACAGACCAATAACCGATTCTAATTGATTTACACCCCTACTGATATTTAACAGACTAAGACTTTGGTCTGTGATCTAAATTCACCGATTTTCTCAAATTACCCTATTTCCACGACCATAAGGCGCATCGCAAGTCTCAGTTTTGTGTGTCATTACTATATCTAACACACACATAAGGCGCACCTGATCATAGGGCGTGGATTGTATATAAAACCTACGCCCTATGATCAGACTTCTCCCTTTAACGTTCTCATGGTGTCCTCTACTACGTCCGCCTTACAACAACACATACAAGCATATACGTGTGCGTATTGAAAAATATAGCCGGAGCAAAACGACGTCCACACTTCCCCCTTTAACGTCCTCATGGTGTCCTCTACTACGTCCACCTTACAACAACAAAACACACAGGGCTCACTGCACTATAGGGCGCACATTTTGAAGAAAAATCTAAGACTTTTATGTGCGCCTTATAGTCGTGAAAATACGGTACTATGATGTTGAAGAGCGTTCCGTTTTTTTCTGGACGCATTATTTCTGCACTTTCTCAGTTTTTGGAGGAAACGTCAAATTGATGGAGATTGTCAGTTGACAGTCCAGGTTATTTTTATATATTTATTTGCATTTATTTGTTATATGTTTTGACAGCAGTGAGTCCTAGTGCCAGTTTTCTAAAAGTTTTCAGACCGCTCTGAATTTTGGAGTGACAATGGTCAGGTTCAGGAGTTCATCCGGATTAACATCCGTGTCAAAGGCCAGAGTAATCAGATTACTCATTTGGACTAATATAACCTGTGGTAGACTTGCGTGACGGAGAAGATTGAAGAAGAATGTTCTCCTTTATTTACAACAAGGTACCAATCTGGCCTGGGGGAGGTCAATAGTGTTGGAGGAGGACGAAGAGGAGTAGAAGGAGGACATTGGTGATGACTGTAATGTTTGCAATGATGATGATGATGATAATGTGGCTGAAAATGATGATGAGTAAAGATGATAATCACGATGGCCGATATGAAGAGGAAGAGGAGGACGGTGCGGAGTCAGAGGAGAAAAATAGATGAGAAGGATGGTGATTGGACAACGAGGAGGAGGAGTGGAACGGGTAGAAGAGATGGGAAATGAAGTACAGTAGAAAAAAAAGATAAGGAGTATTGTGATGATGGTGATGATGATGGTGAGGAGGAGGATGAGGAGAATGAAGAAGAGGTGTAGCGGTTGATGCAACGGCAGCCTCATCTCCAGCTGTCAGGTTGACTGACCTGGTGTCAGAGTTAGTTGTGTAGACGATGCTTCAACTGTCAATTCTCCCGCTCTCCACCTCCAACCGACATGGGTTTTACATAAGATGGAGTCAGGGGGCAGATGGGAGGTGATGGAGGATCTTTAAATATAGAGAGCCGACAGAACGGGATTTGACTCAAGGACGACGGTTGTTCCGACGGACAGGAAAAACTCAGCCCCAATGTTTCATCATCACATAGGGCAAGAAAAGAAGGAATAAGACTCAGCGAAGACTCATAGGACGACGGTCAACAGCGAAATCTGGAATTGTCTTAAATATTAAAAATATTAAAAACAACTCTGCCACTCTGTCATCCAACTGTGGTCAAACTCGGTTATATTTGCCGTTGAGGTCACTTTTTTTGGATTCTTTTCAACAAGCTGATGAAATAGCCTGGTGCTCAGCTGCCAACAGGTGAATGGAGGAAGTCGAATTTCTTTCTGCTCCATTATGGACCCTAGAAATGCACTCTAAACCTTTTCTCCACCGTCTTGTCCTCATCCATCCCCATTATTTTTATTTATTTTTTGTCTCCCGTTCCCACGTTTGGTTCCCACTTCTCTCCGCTTCTATTTCTTTCCTCTCTTTTTATCTTCCAATTACTCTTTATTTCTGGTCCTACTCACTGCTCCATTTAGGGTGTCTTTTTGGGCATGTTATGTTTCAGCGTAGTCCTAGGTGAGGACAACATGGTTGGATTCAATTGCAGCAACCGGAAGGCTCTCTTTGGGTGTAGCGGGTCTATAAAGATGTTGATTGCAACAAAGCTCACAGGAGCTGGACATAGATTTCAGTAACTGCTCTCCTGAAGTCTATTAAGATGTGTACTCTTCGATACGACAACTTCTCAGACACATCAATATCTTCTATATAGATTGATTTCTCCAGCCAGGAAAAAAAAAAAAAAAAAAAAAGAAAAAAAAAAAATGAAAAAAAAAAAAAAAGTGACAATCTTTAGGGCTGCTAGGAACAGAGCTGGCTGCAAGCAACAACCATCTCACGAAGACACAGTGAGTCAGAGTAAGTCTGCTTCCACTTAATCTACATTAATCTGGACAAATATAATAACAACAAAAAAAAGGGCTCATAATTCAGTTTAATTTCAGAGCTGATTTCTGGCCATTTTGCATGGTTTTATTGACAGTGACACAAAAATCACTTCCGTTCCTACATCACTAGCAATAACATTGTACTGACAAATACAGTGCTTTTAGTCATTGAATGGTTTTGTGTTCATTGTTTCCCCCAGGTGATAAACCTTTAGTGGAACAAGGCAAGCAGAGTGGTCTAATAATTTTTTCCATGACTGTATATATATATATATATATATATATATATATATATATATATACGAAGGACACCAGGTGACACAAGTGGGACTAATGACAAAGCAATCATCCCACTGACAGCAGGACTAGGGACACCCTTACAGTTTTCTCTTTTTGGTGGGAGGTGGCCTAGTGGTTAAGGTAGCAGACTTGGGTCCGCAAGGGGTCCGGTTTGAGTCCACCAGCTGCCAGGTTGCCACTCACATAACTGCCGACCCACATAACTTCCAATGGGCTCACCAACCACAGGAAGGTCTCACAATATGGTTTGGTATCTGATGATGTAGAGTGAAAAAGTCTCCGCCGACACCGACGTAGTTTCAAAAAGTACTCACAGTACTCTCTCCTAATTGGTCAATTCTTGGTTCCCATTTTTTTTATCCACATTTTCGTACTATATTGTTTTTAGGTTGCTTTTGATTGAACAAGTATGTTACTTCAAACTACAGGAGGCTATTAATCACTTAAACACACAGTGGACATCTTCTATAAGCAACTGTAGTGTTTTGCGCGTCCCTCTGATCATAAGTAATTTATGGGGACCAACATACATCCATGTGAAAATGAGTTCATGTCTGGGGTACAGCAAAGAAGAGGAAACATGGATATTATTGTAGAAAGTGTCGTCTACAAATATGCAGGCGAGGACACACTCTTGCGTCTCGGGGGATTTCATTCTATCAAGAGGTTTCTGACCATGGCAGGTCCAACACCAATCTCATCAGCAGTCTCACCAACAAACCAGTTTTTGTTGTCTTAAGCGGTTTTGACAATGTGTCTTCTGTCTGTTCCAGTCTACGTGTCTTGCATACTGTGGGAAATAATCTACAATAAACACTGCACGTCAATATTGTCCAACACTTTGTCTGTTAGTAAATCCCAATTCTCCAAAACATATGGGGACCATATGATGATTCAGATACAACACACAACATTACGTCCCACAAGGACATAGGGACATATTTCCTTCAGACCAGCAGAAGACGATGAGTGAATAAATTATATTTTTTGGGGACTTCAATCATTTTACTTTTTTATTTATTTCAATTAAATGTGGCAGAAGTGATTTTATTTTAAGTAAACCGCATGATGTCTTTGAGCAGAAAATGTCTCCTTTAAAGAAAAGAAAAAAAACTCAAATCTTTGTCTTGGTGAACACCACCTGCAGTGAAGTGTTTTTCAGTAACGTGTGTTTGATCTGGGAGTCAGGTGTGACTGTGTCTCAGAGGAAACATTAACGCAAACGGAGCAGGGAATATTTACCATCGCGCTGCGTTTGAGGACGATGGAATCACACGGTCTGTTAGAGGAGAACAGCCTCTGCTTTGTGTTTTTTTTTTTCTTTTCTTATCTTCCCATTCCTCTGTTTGCTCCACGGTTCTCCCTCATATTTGGCAGAATGTTTGCAGAAATCCAAACTGATCCAATCTGATCAGGTTCAAGAAGGATAGAAGAAATGTTCTCCAAGCATGTGAAGGGTTTAAAACTCCCTGTCTTTGGACCACAAGTGGGCCGCAAACCTTATATTTTGTACAATTGTATTTTAATTGCGTATTGTTCTTGCATATGAAACGGTCCTGATTTGCACAGTCTTTTACAGTAGTTTTAAACATCAGAGTTTCTTCAGTGACGGCTTAGTGGTTAAGGAACCAGACTCGGAACCACAGGGTTTCAGGTTTCAATACATCAGCTGCCTGGTTTCCACTGAGGTCCACTGAGCATGGCATCATCCCCACTCAATGCTCCCCGGACGTTCAAAGCTGCCCACTGCTCACATTGGTGATGGGTTACATACAGAGGTCATCCACTGCCTGACCACCTGGATTTAGGTACGAGCCTCCCATTGGAGGTCAGGTCTAGGTTCAGCTCAGAGAACGAGGTCAGCTGACTACCTGGATATTCTGAATAACCAGGTTATTCCATCAATGGAATATTTTCTTCCCTGATGGCACGGCATATTCCAAGATGACAATGCCAGGAAAGACTGGTTCAAGGAGCATGAGGTGGATTGGCCTCCACAGATCCAGACCTGAACCCCATTGAGAATCTTTGGGATGTGCTGGAGTCTACTGGAGACTCTACCATCATCAATGCAAGATCTTGGTGAAAAACGAATGCAACACTGGACGGAAAAAAATCTTGTGACATTGCAGAAGCTTATCGAAACAATACCTAAGATAAAGGCGGTCCAACGAAATATTAGAGTGTATGAACCTTTTTTTTTTTTGGGTGGCGACTTTTTTTTTTTTTTTTTGCCAGGCAGTGTATTTTATTGTGCGCAGTGGTGTGAATCACAATGACAAGGAGTTTGCTTTCCTAGCTTTACTTACCTTTTCCTTCCTTTTTGTGTAGAACATCAATGACTAACGTGGCCCTGGCAGCACAGTCCCTCAGCTAATTTGTGTGTTTAACATCTCTGTTTGAAATCGTGAGCCGAGGTAAGGCAATAATGAAGAGACAACCAACTTTTGTCTTGGAAAATCACGCCGTGTGTTATTTAATCGAAACTGTGTAGTTTTAATTAAAGGCACTGGTTTCCATGTCAGTTCACGGTATCAGCTTACATTAGTGTTCAGTTAAACACAAGGAGTGTGGAGCCAGAATAGTCTTAAAAAAGAACACGCGCGTAAACACGGACCCGCCGTGTGTGACGTCACTAAACTGCGTCCAAGAACGAAGGTTATTGTACGTAAACTTGGTTCTTGGACGCAGTTTAGTGACGTCACAGACGGACCCTCGTGGGGACACTGCCATGTATGGAGCCAGAATAGTCTCAAAAAGAACACACGCGCAAACACGGATCTGCGTGCGTATTCTGAGAAGAACACGAAAGAACACACGCGTAAACACGGATCCGTGTGCGTATTCTGAGAAGAACACAAAAGACAAACGCGTAAATACGGATCCGCGTGCGTATTCTGAGAAGAACACGAAAGAACACACGCGTAAACACGGATCCGTGTGCGTATTCTGAGAAGAGCACGCAAACAACGCTTCACACGTCAATATACATTTGTGATTTCTTCCAAATGCGTTTGCGAATTGTGGTACGCACACGCAAATCGTGCTTTTACTTTGTGAAACTACGCGCACGCTAATTTGTATTTTTGAGACTCATTTTACGCCGACCAGATTTGTGAGCGTAATTTTGCTACGTCACCCCGTCACCAGCCAATCAGAAGTTTCACTCGTCGGCAGCCAATCACACGGCAGTGTCCCCACGAGGGTCCGTCTGTGACGTCACTAAACTGCGTCCAAGAACCAAGTTTATGTCCTACAATAATGGCGAGCATTCAAGTGTAAGTATCATGTGATAACATGCTTACATACTTACACTCAAACGCTCGCCGTTGTCGCTTCCAGACGCCATTATTGTCTGCGTGCTCTTCTCAGAATACTCACGCGGATCCGTGTTTACGCGTGTGTTCTTTTTGAAACTATTCTGGTTCCATAAAAGAGAGGGTGAAGCGCCGATCTACGGGAAGGTCACTCGTGTTTTCTTCATAAGATTTTGATGTATCTCATTTCGCAGTCGTGAGGCGTTTTCTTTTGAGAGCTAACGTGTGAACGGATATTGAGGCCTCGCCCGAAGTCAGTCATCGTTTTCTGGTACCAGTCACTCAGACTGCGATGGTGATTGAACCTAATTGGAGTAAATTCATATAATTGCGGTTTAATTCAGTGGAAAGTCTGACACTTTGCGCTGACACAGATGTGGAGACGACGACTATTCCTCGGATGAACATTTTACAGGAAGCGGCAGCTGTTTGGAGACTCGGGCTCAGGAATCCGGACGTAACCGGTCCATCAGTCTGATCTCACTTTCAAAGCTCAGGAGAAGATTCCGTGGTGATTCATGGTTAAACTCTTCAGGCTTTATGAGATAACAGCGTCTGTTCTCCCCGACCTTCCGCTGTGCTTTTACTGATGACACGTACAACAATAATCATTAATTTCACTGTAATTTTATTAAATAGGACAGTGGTGGCCTAGCGGTTAAGGAACCAGACTTGGGTCTGGAGGGTTCCCGGTTTGAATCCCCCTGCTGACAAGTTAACTGACTCTGGCATTGTCCCCTCCCACTGTTTCCTGGCGATGATTGGTTAAATGTAGAGGTGGAGCAGTGGTGTGGATCACAATATCACAATGACAAGGAGTTTGATTTCCTTTCCTTCTTCCTTTCCTAATAAACTACAGTTTCAGGATTTGACCCTTCACAGTAAAACAAAGCTTCAACAATAGCTGGCTGAAACAGTTAGTTCTGTACCATGAAATGGACCGATCCTGACCCTTCTTTGGTATTCTAGCCCCTACTGGCTCCATCAGGCACTGCACATTAAAAACTTATCAGATATTTCAACATCTACTATCCAAATAAAAAAAAAGACTGGAGAGATTCAGGTTGGATAACAATCCCTAAAAGCAATGTTTTGGAAATTTGTAATGTATTTTTAACAGCAGCAACACCAGCACCAGCACCAGCACCAGCAGCAGCACCAGCACCAGCAGCGAGACCAAAGGTTTGTTAAGACGTGACGCCTGGTTCTAAAACACTGACACGTGTCCTGAACTCAACCCAAAGACAAAGGTCTGTGTGAGACTCCGCAGCAGCAGCTTCATTGTTTGAGGCTGAAAGATGTGATCACTGAGCTTCACCAAAGAATTAGTCTTTATCAAAGAGCTGCTCCTTGGTGTGACTCTCATTAAAAGATGACTGGGACTGTGTGTGTGTGTGTGTGTGTGTGTGTGTGTGTTTTCAAACGTTCTTTGTCTAAAACTTTCCATTGAATAAAGTTCGGATTGCAAAAGTTCAAAATGACGATGATGGATTTATTAGCGTCTCAATCCATGTCCCTGACTGTTTCTGTGGCCCTGAGGTTTTGTTTACTGTGTGTCTGTCTGTAATTTTTGACTGACTTTGTCTCTGACAGTGTCTCCAATTCTCACTGTCTTTGACTAAGGATTCCATTGAAAAATGGATTGAAATTGCAGTGTGAATCACTGCAATTTACAGAGAATAACAAATGAATTAACTCCAGATAAATCTATTCCATTTCAACTTTGAGAGGAATTAATTTCAAAATAAAACACGGAATAAAATATTCCATTTTAATATAAAGTGTATTTAACAACTGTTTAAAAACTGTAAAAAAAACCTGTTTTTTTGCCTTAGGTGCAATTGCTGCAAAAAAAAAACAAACAAAAAAAAACTCTCTGTTTGGCCTAGAGGCAATCGGTGAAGAACTTTAGGGTTCTCCTCCTGGGCGAGATCCAGGGTGGTTGGCTTCTTCCAGTGGATTCACTACATGGAGGAAGGTTCAAGAGGCGGTTGAACAGCTCTGAGGGATTTGGGTTGTGGTCGTGGAGACTGTTGCCCCCACAATGTGTAAAACATATTTTTACATAGAATGCATGGACATGTTTGGACATAAGTGTCTTTCTGACAAGTTCACAGTTCACCAAGGGCTGGACCTTCTAGATTCTTCTGCAGAAACATAAAGTCTCCAGCACTATACTGTGCTGTTACTGCACTGCACTTATTCTACGAATAAACAGGAAGTGCTTTGCTTATCACCAGAAGGCGAACGACAGCTGAATGCGTCCTCCACCAGATGCTGCTGTTTAACCTTAACCCTAACACACCGTCCATGTGATTGACTATTCCTTTATTCATCGTCATCTGCTCGCGGGCCACATGGGGCAGCAGTCTCCACGACCGGCACCATACTGTGAGTCATCCTGGAAGTTTTGTAGGTTCTACGCTCAGAGCACCTCAGTGGCGACTTAAAACCAAGACAGGAATAAATAGATATTATTCAAGGTTATTATGTTTATGAATCATTTTATAACTACAGTTAGCATATTGCTTCAACCACTAAAAAAAAAAAAGTTGCTCGGAATCAGTTATTTTGTGATAAGTTTTAAGTTATTTTGTGATACATATCACATTTTTTCGTGATACGCATCACGTTATTTTCCAATAGTATCTTTTTATTATGTGATGAATTTGACATTATTATCACAATATTATCACATTATTTTGTGATAAGTTCTTCATTATTTTGTGATAACTAGCACGTTATATTGTGATAGTGTCATGTTATTTTGTGATATTATCACTTTATTTCTTGATAGTATCATGTTATTTTATGGTAATATCATGATATTACGTAGTAGTATTGCCTTATTTTGTGATAACTTTTACATTATTTCGTGATACGTATCACATTATTTCGTGATACATATCACATTATTTTGTGATCTTATCACGTTATGTCTTGATGGTATCATGTTATTTCATGGTAGTATCATGCTATTTAGCTGTAGGCTCATTTTATTTCATGATAAATATTACATTATTTCGTGATACAGTTCACGTTATTTTGTGATAAGTGTTACATTACATCGTTATATCCATCTCGGTATTATGTAATAGTATCTCGTTGTTATAGATACGTATCAAGCTATTTTGTGATAGTATCACATTATTTTCTCAAATTATCACGTTATTTCGTGGGGAGTTTCATTTTATTTGTGATTGTATCATGTTATTTTGTGATAGTATGACTTCGCGTCAAGGGAGTTGGATTAGTTTTTTCAACCGGCGTTATGTTGTGACACTGTTAGACACTGTTAACATGACATGTTTGTTTATGATGGAGATCGGCACAACCATCCAATTCTGCTTCACCCACACCTTCTCAGCTTTTCTTCATTTCCTCCTCCTCCTTTTCTCCTCCAACTTCAAACCAAGTCCATATTTAATAAGCTGAGACATAATGAAGGCAGGAAACCGCGGGAGGAGCAGATGCAGAAAACAATTCTACTTCATCACTTTACACTTGTTGACATTACCGTGTCAACAAAGTGGGAGGAGGATCCAGGAAAGTCCAAGAACGACTATTTTTAATTTTCTTATACATTCTTTGAACCTACCAACAAACAGCTCAGGCAGAGAGAGAGAGAAAAAGGAGAAAATCAATCAAAAGGACGAACATTCTGAGTAATAAAAAAAAAAAAAAATGAGAGAATAAACATTTCTCCAGCAGCAGCTGCAGCAGACAAAAGCAAACGATCAGGAAAACAAATGCTTTCAGACCTGAGAGCAAAATGCGTCTTCCAGGCACGTAGCCATGAAAATAAAAGTTCAGTGTTGAAAAAAAAAAGTTTTTCAGAAACAGCAGGAGGGGTAGAATAAACAACTGAGGATCATGGGAGATCGGAAAATAAAAGATAAAAGCATTTGGTTGTTAACAATTAAAATCACAGAGCTGCTTTTTGACAAACAAACAGCAACACTGTGAGTTCACACCATTCAACTGCAGGACCGAGAACTAATGAGCCACCAAAACCTACCAGGTATCACAGCACCACAACTAGTACTGAGAACTGGGATCAGTACCAGGAACACTCCTTCCTGACCCCCCCCTCTCTGCTCCTCTCTCCTCTCTGTTTATTTGGTCTCATGCAGCTGCGGCTGCTTTATTGATGCTCACAGCTGTGAACCCACTCCACCCAAACCCCATCACTCGTATTTAAACCTGCAGCGGTTCCCATAATGCTTTTTGACTTTTTAAAAAGCCATCATTTAGATTCAGAGTGCGATGGAGGGAGTTGCAGAGACGCTGAGCTGTTTTTTCCTCTTTTGAAAACCAGCCAAGCAAAATCTCACGTTAATTAGGGAAGAACAAAGATGGGGGTGAAGGAGGAGGAAGACGGAGGAGGACGGAGGAGGAACAGCTAGCACGAAAAACGAGCACGGATGGAGACACTGAAAAAGAAAAAAAAAAAAAAAACACCCAGAAAAGTCTTTATTGTTTTGTGATCCTCATCTGCAGACAGTTCATGAAATTAATTTTTCTGTTCAAATATTTGCCCAATAAAAATCAAACATTCAGTGGTTATCACTGGAGTCATCCATCCAACATCACACACTAGTCATAATATTTACACCGTTTCAATATGAGTCTTTTATTTAACAGTGAGAAAATAAATTGAATTTAATTATTGCTGGAACAGAAAAAAAAATATTTTCAAAAATAATTCCTTTGTAAAGAAACCAAATTTTTCCTAGATACTGAATATAACTACATGGGCAAACTAAGGCCCGAGGGCTAGATGCGGCCCGTTGAGATTCTCAATGCGGCCCGCCAACCTTGTCGAAATTAAATAATTAACTTAATTATTCAAATTCAGTTTAATTTTTTTTTTTTTTTTTTGTTATTATGACATTGTGATTTACACCACAGCGTACAACGAAATTTGGCCTCTGCATTTAACCCATTGTCAGAGTGAGAGGTGACGATACGATGCTCAGGGTTTTCCGCCGTAACTTGGTGGTAAAGGGGTTCGAACAGAGGGTCTTGCAGACCCAAGTCTGCTTCCATATCCACTGGTCCACCAACTGCCCTTCTTTTTTTTTTTTTTTTTCGTATCATAATTATATTTCTGCCTTTCCCTGCGATAATACAATTTCCCCCATGGAGTTGGCAAAAAAAAGGGTACAAAAATGTAGGATTTCAGGTTTCATACAATACTTTTGCATGCATTAATTGCAGTTAAAACAAACGCTTTTTGTCTTTTAGCCCCGGACTCGGCCCTGTGTCCAATTTTTGGACCAATTGCTGCCCACGAGGCAGAAAGTTCTACCCACGTCTGGCATATAACATTGTTTCTAAGGACGTTATGGTACGCACTTGAAGTAAAAAAAAGAAAAAAAAAATCTTTCAATGCACAACCAAAGAAAAGTTCATCAATTTTTACAAAATAATTTACAAAAAAAAAAATCATCAAACACAGTCATGATGTACTCACAGGAAAAAAAAAAAAAAAAAAAAAAACATTTTACAGCTAACCACAGCCAACCAGCAGAGAAGATTATTATGAGTGAAGAAATAGAAGTTTTCAGTCTTTTGGGCTTTATGACCACATTTTTTTTTGTTTCCTATTTAAGTTCAGTAGAGGATTATTCTACTGTAACTTTCCAAGAATTTATGGAG
>JAFBJS010001967.1:5199-64613 GCA_016785265.1 Paraplagusia blochii
AAAAGGCATTCTATAAATAACTGTGTACAACATAAGCACACTACTTCAAATTTATAGAAAAATGACACATTAATTTTTTACCATTTTGTCTGAAACAGTCCTATGATTCTGTGTGTACAAGAAATGTCTAGTGCTGGACTTTCCAAAAACATTGATTAACATTATAAACCGGGCTCATTCAGCCTCACAGCAATAGTCAATATAAATGGGCACAGATAGAAACAGCTGCAGTATAAGAGTAAAAAGACCTCTTTAATGAGAGAAAAAACATTTCAGCATCATCACAATGTAAAAGAATCTTCTCGTTGATGACATGAGAGACGACACCAAGCGGCATTTCAATGGCAAATGTCCGTGAAATACTTATTTTGAATACAAATACAGTTAGTCCTGACAAGCTGTGCTATATCAGAACTAACTGTATTTTTCTGTATTTGTACAGAAACTCCACACGTTTAGTAAAAATAGTGTCTTGAACAGGAGAGAACGCCTGGTTCTCCAGGACGATGAACTCTGTGATATGAGTTCTTGTTCTTCTCTGTTCTTTATCGTATTTAACCCTTTGAGTCTTTGAGAGAGAGAGAGAGAGAGCTGCTGCTGCTGCTGCGTTGGTGTCTGGTGTGTTAAAAATTTAACTGTTAAAATCTTACCCCCAACCCTCACATGACCAGCTCCTTGCAGTGATTAAGAACAGTTTTCTATCCAAAAAAAACTCCAAACCACAGACATTTACTGTAGCACTGATCATTGATGCTGTCCCCTTAAATGACATCATTAATCACGTGACGTGTCATTAGTACTGACTCAGTAACCCATGAGGAAGTCCAGCGTTTGCCGAGACCGCGGCTTTGCAGCATCGGATTTTGAATATCAGTGGAAAAACCAATACTGATATTAAAAATTATGCTGTTATCGGCCCAATATCAGTGGATCGCAGAGATCTTCAAAAGTCACATTTTCCAAGTCCAAGTCAAGTCTCGAGTCTTTATGCGCGAGTCCAAGTCAAGTCTCGAATCTTTGAAGGGCAATGACAAGTCAAGTCCCAAGTCTTTCGTCCCAAGTCCAACTCAAGTCTAAAATAGCTGAAAGTTTTCATTTTAGACGCTATCTGAGATAATACTGCATTGCTGTGTTGTTTTGGATTAAAAGTATGTACTGTACTGTACTATATGCCTATAATATGTCATTGCACACTACACCATCAAAGTTGATCAAAACAATGCACTGTGAATGTGCAGAAAGAAGAAACATCACAAATGCATTAAGCTTTGTATTTTGTGAATACTACAGGATACATACGATTGATTTGTGTATGTGGTCTTGTCCTTTTACCAACTGAAAATACCAAACTAAGGAAAATGAAAATATAATACTGAGTACTGCATGTACTGTACTGTACTGTACTGTACTACAGTATAGGGCTATAATATATTATTGCACACTACACCATCAAAGTTGATGGTGTAGTGCAAACAATGCACTGTGAATGTGTTCAGGCTAAGAAATCATATGCATTACATTATGTTTAAGGAGAGGTTTCCATTTCTGTTATGTCAGTGACAACATTAGTCTAAACTAAAACAGTCATTCATGTATAGAATTAACGTTCGGCTCAATACACGCCGGCTGCTACTTGCCACTAAACGTAGTGGTCTGAAGTATAAAATAAAACGGTAACATCAGGGGAGGGGAACTATAAAACTAGCCAACAGACTATAACTGTGGCTGAATTAGTTTGCTAACGGTAACGTTATCTTCCCACACAAGCCCAGTTTCCTTTTGCCCACTGACCTATCCTTGTGTGTTCTGAGGTGACTGAAAAAGTTTGATGTTGTTGATCCAGCATCATTTATCTTAACGCCACACTCCTTTCAATTAGCCGTCCGCTTACTTGATGTCTGCGCAAAGTCTTTAAAAGCAAATGCAATGACAAAAGTAATCGCTCCAGTCTGGCTTACCGCCACCATGGTCACTGTGATATGAAACCTAAACTTGAGGCAGCACACATGCCGCATACCTTACAAACCTTAGCTCCCATAAGGGAGTAAACTACTTCTGCCTGCAATTTTTCCATAATTCCTTGATTATGGACTTTATTCATGAATCGCGAGTCATAACACCGAAGTCCGAGTGTAATCTGGAGTCTTACACAGCAAGTCTCAAATCAAGTCACAAGTCTTTGTGCGACTTAAGTGCGATTCGAGTCCGCTTGTCTAGTGGACCGATATATCTGCCATCCCTAATTTGAAATAATATTTTATAGGTTTGTTCTCCACATTTGATGGTAAATCCTATAGTTCTCAAAACCCTGATCCACAGTCTCCTTCTGGTGCAGTGTTGTATTACACAGAATCTATGGGAAACTGATTTTCGTATTTTTTGTATTTTTCTTTTCGTATTGAACACAGATAGCCGATGCACCCTCTTCAGTGAAATGATAATGTGGGTGGTGGCCCTCAACTTATTTGAGTTTGAGACCCCTGCTCTACATACTATTAGAATTTGTTATATTAATAATGTACGCTTTTTGTCATAAAACATACATTTTGTTCTGTAAAGACAGATTTACGTTAAATATGATTTTGTTAGACTACAAAGAGACCGAATAAGAAACAAATACCACTGATATGTGAATTATTTCTTATTTTCATTATAATTTCTCATGTGTTGATACTAATAAGCTTTGGTTGTTCTAGATTCAGTGTATCCACATGAAATAACAGTATTTCGTATATCAGGACAGAAGGGAAAACATTCACGTTTATAGTTAACTTTTTCAATACATATTGAGTTTGGCCTGTGACATCATGCCAGTTTTCAATTCTGGCCCGCTGTGAAATTGTTTTTGACACCTCTGTCATATAGTCACATTATATCAGTTTTGCAATCAAATAAGTAAAATTTTCACAGTGCTCTAATTTCCTGTAACAGATATTCAGATGAAGGCATTTGCCTATTGTATTTACAGTTAAAAACCAGCAAAATTAAATGTATGAGAGCAGTTGTGCACAAGTAAGGAGAAAGAAAATATGCAAGAAAAACAAATCCAAGTGCATCCAAGAAGAGCAGTGAGCTGCAGAGTCTGGAGCAGCAGTGGGGAAACAGAGGAAAGAGACTGAATTAGCACGTTCACAGAGCGTGGCTGACTGTCTGAGCTTCTCGTGGGGGGACCGTGATCGCCTCTGGAGTCCCACAGTATTATTTTTTCTTTTACCTAAAATCAAAACAGTCTTTTTACCCACGCCTGAAACTGCCGTTAGTGCCAGCACAAAAGGAGGATGTATGCGCTGCCATTGTTCTCCAGCAGCTGGAAACCAGCGACGGCAAATTAAAGGAAGTGAGAGGAGGACGAAAAAAGGAAAGAAGAAAATTGTCCCAAATGTGATTGTTTATACTTGGACACAGTGGTGTCTGTGTACATGGTGCGCTGTGTCACACCATCACAATATCATGTCTAAAGTGAAGACTCATTTCCAGCCTCTATTATCACCTGTGGTGCAGTGGTTCCTCTGTGATGCCCGATGTGTTGTGTGTCTATATTAAATTTGCAGGAGAATGAACAGTGAGGATGTTTGCTGACTCTGAGGAAACAGAGGAAAAATATGTCTCTGTTCTTTGTCTGTGAAATTACCTTTCACCTAAGAACATGACGAGAGCAACGTCATGTTAATGTTTTACCCGATTAACGTCGGGTTAATGTTTTGCATCATTATATGTTGATGAAAACATATCCAGTTCAGGTCAGATTCCATATAAAAACTACAGTAAGAACAAATCATATATTATTATAACTAATATTCTTCTTCTTCTTTTCCTTTCAGCTTGTCCCTTTTTCTCAGGGGTTGCTACAGCGAGTCAACAATTTCCATCTCCCCCTGTCCTCTGTATCCTCAACTCTAACTCCAACTACCTCCATGTCCTCCCTTACTGTATCCAATCTCCTCTTCATCTGCTACCTGGGAGCTCCATCTCTAGGATCATTCTTCTACCAATGTATCTAATATCCCTCATCTGAACATGACCAAATGTTGAAGCTGAACATGTCCATCACAATCTGGCTTTTCTAGTTTTTTCTCCAAACCTTCCTCATTCCTGATCCTGTCCATCCTTGTCTCTCCTAAAGAGAACCTCAGCATCTTTAACTCCTCCACCTCCAGCTCTGTCTCTTGTCTTCTACCTATTCCTAGTGTCTCTAATCCATGCATCATGGCTGGTCTCACAACTGTCCTGTAAACCTTCTCCTTCACATTAGCTGACAGCCACAGTCAAATGTCACAAATGTAAAAATCAAGTATGTATTTGATGTACAATTATTGCCAAGTGAAAATCTATTTTTGTTTTCATCTGGTCTACAAGTTGCCATGTGTCTTTGCTTAATACCAAGGTAAGCCCAGGTCACCTGATTTGTCATAAAGGAGGAGGGCGACCTCAAATAGGAAGAGGAAAGGTAGTTAAAGGAAAAGTATTGTATTTTCAGAACTATAAGACACATATAAAAGTCTTAAAAGTCAAAACTGAGCTTGTACCTTGAAGTACGGTGTGCCCTATAGTCGTGAAAATACGGTATGAGGGGAACAGCAGTCTCCATGACTGCCACCCAAATCACACTGCACCCTCCTGTGAGCCTTCCTGTTGGTGGTGAGCCCACTGGAAGTAATGTGAGTCAGGACGGTGCTATGATCAGTGCACCTCAGTGGCAACCTGGCACCCGGTGGATTAGAACCTGGTTCCTTGTTGACCAAAGTCCCTGGTTTCTACCAATAACCATATATTAATTAAACCTGATTAAATGAATCTCTGAATCACTTATATTGAATCCTACAGCAGTTGGTTTTTGTTAGTGTGTTGTTGAAGATCAACCTGGAGCCCATGTCACAATGTTTACTGGCAAACTGTGCATGTGACCCACAGTCACATGCAGTGTCTACTCATAGGTACCATATCCTGTTACAACGCATCTTCTCTTTTTTTATTTATGACAAATTGCAATGACTAAACAACCCGAGGTTTAAACCACAAAATCTTCATGATCATAATAACAACATATAAAATAATATATAATATTAAATCCCAGTGAGTTCACCACCTGCAGGCAAAATGCTCAGAGAATGGTGCAGTGTGATTTGGGTGGCAGTCATGGAGATTGCTGCCCCTGCAAACCAGTAAAGGATAAGAAGATGAGAATAAATTAAGATAAAAAAGTAACTGAATTTAACCATAAATGAACAAGGAATTCATCTCTTTACTCAGCCTCTCTCTAACACTGCACTCTCCGTTAGTCACATTCAGTGAATACAACCAATTTACACGTACAAGTGTGTGTCCGACGTCATTTTCAAAATAAAATGTAATTTACGAGGGCATCTATGCCCTTTTCGGACTCCAAAATAAAAGTGCAGTCGGAATTAAAGTGAATACATTTCATACAAAGTGGGTTTTGCCTGAATAAGACTGAATTTAACTAAATAAATAAAAAAACTTATCGCGTGTAATTCTTCATTCACGGCACAGTACAATTTTTAAAGTCTACAGTTTATCTGGAATACCTAAACTAAAAACCATAAGCTTTATACAGGATAAAGCAGCCACTGTAGGAGAGTGTGCAGTTCTACCGTGTTACTCACCCAGGTTTCTCTGCCGTATAGAGTTGTAGAATCACCGAAGGCGTCTCTTCATCACCGACGTCTCGTCCCGCTGATGATGAAGTGACGTGTCGACGGTGGAGACCGAGTCCTGCTGCACTTTGAACAGAACAGGTCCAGAATGCCAACACACCACTTCCTCAAACACTTCCTGGTTTCCGCGTCAACGTAGTTGACGGACCGAGCCCTCGCCCAATCATACACGACTATACCCCAAGCGGACCAATGGTAGATAGAAAAGGCGGGAGTGTGGCTGCAGGAGCATTATGCAGGGAAATCAAACGACTTTTGGGAGGTGGAAACGTATTTTCTGTCATTTAAAGTAATAAATGTTTTATAGCATTGTTACCAAGTAGACATAGGCGTAAAATTTAGATTCAGGATAAAAATATCCAATGTTTATAATTTGCAAAGAATTTGTAAACAAACATATTTATTTAGTCAAAAGTTAGATTCACATAAAATTCTGAGACATCATACTTATTAAGTTTAACTTAAATTTATAAGAGGCTTTATTATTATTATTATTATTATTATTATTATTATTATTATTATTATGTTTCAGCAGGAAATGGTAGTCCCGCCTAAAATAACATTTTAATAAATTACACACAGGAATAGAACACTAGAAAGCACATTGAAATTATGTCATAAAAAGTATTTATGGATATAATGAAGACCTCACATCGCAAGATATTTTGCACAATAACAACTCATCTAGTCCTCATTCATTTATTCATTCATTTGCTTGTCCGTTGCCAGGTCTCAGAGGCTGCAGTCTCCACCACTGCCACCCAAATCACATTGCACGAGCCTTCCTGTGGGTGGTGAGCCCACAACAAGTCATGGGGGTCGGTACAGTGCTATGCTCATATCACCTCAGTGGCAACCTGGCAGCTGATGGATTGGAACCTGGAGCCTAGGGGTACCAAGTCGACTTCCTTAACCACTGGGGCACCTCGCCACCATCTAGTCCTCCACATACTTTAATATATGTAAATAATAACTGACATTGCGTCCTGTCTTTACTCAGGCTTCGAGCTTCTAAATCAGGGGTGTTTCACAGGGTACACAAAGGTTTGTTGTTGCTGCAGGTGTTGGTTCCAACCATTCCAGAGCCCACAGACTGACCAATCAGATGAGTTGATTAAAAGAGCCAAGTCAGGTCTGCTGCTGGTTGGTCGAAATGACAACCTGCAGCCACACCGTCTCGGTATAAATAAAACATAACCATAAAAAGAAACATTATTTACATGTCAATTTATCCAAATAAAATATGCCCTGACAAGAGGTTTATGTTTATTTCCTCATTATACGTCTAATACCCGTACTTTGGTCGCAGTAAAACCTATAATTCCACGGCTATAACTCTATACGACACACGGCTACGACCTTGTGTCTCACTGCAACTTTTAATTATGTAAATGCTATTCATTTAATTAGATTAAATAAATCAAATCAGCACTGGGTACCTCCGACTGTCACCTCCCTCAAAGGGAAACATTTTATTATGTCAGCTGACAGAGACGTACGACCTCTTTATTAAAAAGCCATGGAGTTCTCAGACGAGCTGACCTTAATTCTTCATTCCTTTGTTGTCAGGCAAACGGAACAGTTATCCTCCCAGAGCACAAAAGCGTCGGAATGTGACGCAGGGAGGGATGCGACAGCCGACGCCGACAAAGACGAGGTAATCGCCTTCCGAGATGCTTATTTCACTTTCAGTCTATTTTACATATTTTTTTTGTTTACAGTTTTATTTCCCTCCTAATTGCCACCCGCGGCTCTTTGCAGATTACGGGGAGACTTGCGACCGTTTGTAACTTATTGAAGTTTAAAATGATTTTCCGCTCTCCCATGGGCAAGCCATTTGCATGCAGCACAGCAGTAACTAATAGATGTAATCTTCTTATAATGGGCCTTCATTGTGTTTTACGTTACATGAAACTGCCATTGACAACGGGCCCTTTAACGTGGCCTTTTACAGGGTTCTTTGAATGTTCTAGTCTTTTATAATGGTCTGGTCTATATAGTCTGCTATAACTGCTGAAATAATGCCCATTTGGCTGAAATAAAATTCCAATTAAGCTGCTCTTTGTGTCACTTTTCATTCATTCCTATAGATTTTTTTTTTCTCAAACAATTCCATGACTTTTCTAATTTAAAGGAATTTTCTCACATCAGCAGCTGGTCTTTAATGCCACGTCTTTATATATGACCACAGAAGACGGACTGTAAACACTGTCTATGACTGGGTACCATACATCATACAACCATCATGTCAATTCTATATGACTTGATCGACATGACTTGGAGAGTATGTTCACCATGTTCTGCCGGATGTTACATCAACGAACCGACTTAAGCATAATAATTACAGAATGGAAGCCAGATTGTTCTCAATGTTTCTTAACTAGACCAGAGTGACAGGATTGTTTTTATAACATTGAATTTATATTATTTTTGTGCGTTGTGTGAGTTTTTTCAAATGATAAATATGTAAATATACAATAGGAGAAGGCAAACTTCTTGTCACACGATGAAGTGTTGCCAAACAACTAAACCACCTATAAATATTTCTTTTTACCTACTACATTTTACTTATTGCCTACGCCTAAATATATATAGAGATCTAGATATAGATATACTGTATACTCTGTGGCTCTACAAAGGTTAGGAAACACTAGAGCACATACAGTACATCCTATAAAACAAACACAACAAACTGCTCTGGCAAACAAAATGCCAAATACAAGAAAAACTATTAAAAATAAGAAAAAAATTAGAAGGTAAATTGTATAGTGGTCTAACTGTTCCCACTGAAGCCCAGCCACACCAACAAAATGTTGGATTATACGACAACGACAAATGAAAAGAATATACAGATGGTGCACATTGGTAAAAACATACACAGTTCAGTTAATTTCTAAGCATTACCTTCAATTGAAAGAGTGATCATGGTGTCTCAATACAGCTATAAAAAGCAGCGTGAGCTCAGTTAATGCAGAGCTCCAACTAACATGCTGAATGTGTGTGATTAATTTCTCCTGTTGAGTGAAACAAACCAACACGCTGAGCCTGTCACGTTAATGACATCAACCGTTAATGTGAATGGAAACCAAGCAGTGTGGATTTGCCTGCAGTAAAGTTGCAGGGCTTAAACTGGGCAAAGGGGTGATAAAAGAAAAAGCATTATGGGTGTTAATTTACAGTATACCACAAATATCTTTTTTTATATCATTTTTTTCAAGTTCCAGAAAGAGACAACGGTGGATTGGTGAGGTCACAAGGAGCAGGGGTGGTGAAGGTGGAGGAGTTTAGATACTGAGGATCAACTGTTCAGAGCAGTGGAGACTGTGGAGAGTGGAGGCAGGAGGGAACAGCTGGAGAAAAGAGTCAGGAGTGATCTGTGATAGAAGAGAGTCAGCTAAGGTGAAGGAAAAGGTTTACAGGACAGTTGTGAGACCAGCCATGATGGATGGATTAGAGACACTAGGAATAGGTAGAAGACAGAAGACAGAGCTGGAGGAGTTAAAGATGCCGAGGTTCTCTTTTGGGGTGACAAGGATGGACAGGATCAGGAATGAGGAAGGTTTGGAGAAAATCCTAGAGAAGCCAGATTGAGATGGTTTGGACATGTTCAGAGGAGGGACAGTGGTTATATTGGCAGAAGAATGATCCTATAGATGTAGCTACAAGGTAGGAGACGAAGAGGAAGGCATTTATGGATGTGAGGCGGGACATGGAGCTACGGTAGTTGGAGTCAGAGCTGAGGATACAGAGGACATAGGACGATGGAAATTGTTGACTCGCTGAGGCAACCCCTAAGAAAAAGGACAAGCCGAACGGAGAAGAAGTTTGTAACCCATATTATTTTGAACAGATAGGAACTGATGAAGTTCAAGCTGCAGGTGTTCTCTTGGTGACACTGGCTTCACAACTAAATAACAAAAAAAGATTAAGTTGCCTACAGGTTCCAAAACGCTGTAAATGCTTTGTATGCAGAGGACGGGTGAATTTACATCAAAGTTCTGCAGCTGCTCATCATTGGGAACAAATAACATGTTCAATTGTAACCATTGTCTCTGCCTTCTTTTATCCCTTTTCTTACCCTCAGACTCAAAATGGCTTTTAATTGTCAGACGTTGAAATAAATGCCAGAGCAGAAGAATCGCCGGGAGCCACTGGCAAGTTAAATGGCATCTCTGATGCCATCGCCTCCCCCTCTCGTCCTCCTCCTTCTCCCTCCTCCTCCTCCTCTTTCATGCAGAAATGAAGATGTCTTGACATAATCTTGGGTAATTTGCTGTCATCATGAGGAGGACTGATTAATTTTTACGAACGTAAATGTGAGTCGGTAACAGCCGGACTGTAACATTCTATATTTCTATACTTTACACGTATTAAAAAAAAATAATAAGAAAAATCCTAGTGTCGAAATATTCTTAAATGTGCCCGTTTTAAGATGAACAAACTGCTCTGGCAAACAAAATGCCAAAACCAAGAAAAATTATTCTAAAATGTTCCCGTTTTAAGGTGAATTTTAAGTGTCTGACACGGCTTATTACTTGGATCTCGAGAAATATTTTGCTCGTTTTCTAAAATACGGCCGACAAAATGTAAGTCATCACTGATTGAAATTTCCGACGGTCGTGCGAGTAAATAAATCATCAATGTCATGTTCTGTTGCGATGCAGATAGCAAACACGTGTATATCCAGAGACGCGCCTATAACGTGATTGTACCATCACTTCAATGTCACGCCGAGACTACGGAATTTTTTTTTTTAACCCATGATCTCCGACAGCGGCAGTAATTCTGATTGACTGTCGCCAGATGTTTGACGTGCAGTTTAACCAAACGACTTTAAGATTTAGGACGAAGCTTGACATCACATTACTCAATGGGATTCACCCATCCTTTTCGGATGTGTCCCAAAAATATAAGTTTGTGAAATGACACAGAACCTGACAAAATTTGATTATTTCTGTGACCAAATACATGACATCACAGCCTCCTCTAAATTGTTTTGTACAATTCCTTGAGTCTAAAGTTGTGTGTTTTCTTTTCATTTCCAACCGCGAGCATCTTGGTAGGTTCGTAGGAGGAGACACAATTCTTCTTCCTGTTTAATATTCTTATCTCAGCTTCCCTGCTATGCCTGCAGTGTGCGTTGATTTCTCTTCCCTCTCTATCTGCCCGCCCCAGAGTTCTCCCATGGACAAAGAAACTGTATCAGCACAGATACAGAATAAAAATGAATTTGGGCTTTAAGGAGCACATGGTATCGTACAGAGGCTTAAAAAAAAAACCAAAAAAAAACAACCCCACACCTGGAGAGATAAGTTACGGTATAAAAGATTTAGTGGAGTTTTTTCTTTAGTCATCATCGTGTATTAGAGCACAGCAGCTCAGATGGTGAGATGTTACCAGAAGTCCAGATGTGCCAAAGGTGAGTCCAGGATTTTTGTGATTTGTAGCAATCAGAAAAGATTGGTAAGTAAAAGTTAAAAATAAATATTCATAAAATAGATGAAATACATAGTGTACATATACATACATTGAATATTGGACTGAACAGGAAAGGAATGCTTTTTGTTTTTGAGCTCTATGGAATGAACCCCAGGCTGACCTTAGATAAAGTCAAAAATACCATCTTCTGGGTTGAGGTTTAACGCCTCATTTGAATTTTTTTTTTTAATCTTTCAAAATAAATTGTTTCAAGTCATTTTTAAGTTGTTTTGGTGAAGCTGTATCACTGCTGTCTTGATGTCAGGTATTGTCCTGGAAAAGAGATCTTGCACCTTAACTTTCAGGGTTGAGTCACCCTGACTGACATTCATTCTGAGGTTTGACTTGTTGTTGTGTAGTTGCTGGTCAAGCGTGTAGCTCGGATGTCAATGAAGTTTAGGTCGTAGAAAAACATCAAACCTGAGTTGAATCAGACAAAGGAACGGTGTTCCCCAACCTTTTTTGGGCCATGGACTGATTAAATGTCTGGTACTTTTTCCACGGACCGGTTATTAAGTTACGGCAGGTAAATACCCCTCAATAAAATGAAATTTCCGGTGTTCTGAAAAATTTTCCTACCTTTAAAATCTTCCTACCCATCCTAATAAACTGTGCATGGGCACAACAAGTGCACACAGCCTATAACTTTCTGCTACCAGACCAGTATACAAGGTTAGAATCTTGTATCAATGAATCTGTGCCATTTTGAGTTTATTGATGTTGTCTTCACTGAGAATTCTAATTTCCTAATCAAATATAGTTGCATTATTGATGATGGAATCCTAGCCATTCCATTGTTCAGTTTTTTTGTTGATATTGGTATGGATCAAGTGGAAGTAATAGCCAGATGGGACCAAAAGGAAACATTATTTCTCTGCGGCCCAACACCAATTCACCCACGGACCAATACCGTTCCCCGGCCCAGTGGTTGGCCACCACTGATCTATCAGATATGATTCAGGCCAGGTTTGCATGTTTACATGAACATACACACTTTTGTTTGTTTCTACACTTAAAGAGAATGTAGCCTGTGCACAGCTGATGCAGCAGCACTTAATCCTGTTATTTCTCTGCGGCCCAACACCAATTCACCCACGGACCAATACCGTTCCCTGGCCCAGTGGTTGGCCACCACTGATCTATAACACTGGCATAAGACAATAAGCTCTGTTTTGTCGAAAAAAAAAAAAAAAAACTACGCTGTCATTTAGCAAGCAGGGCTTGTACCCATTCTCTGAAGCTTTACGTCAATCTCTGATGGTGAATCCACAAAGTGATGTGTTCAGTCGTCCAACTCAGCGCAGCCTTTGTGATGGATGTTACCACCACCAGAGTTGTTACGTTGTCATGCTACCCTGTCTCCAACATCACAATGAGCGTCATTTCAATGCCACCCTCCTGAAAAACCATTCCCAAGCTGATCCTGGAAAAAAAAAAACAAAAAAACAAAAAAAACAACAACCTGCACTAAAAACAGCGTCTGTTCGGTTTTCCACTTTATTTACCAAACAGTTTGAAATGACTGTGACCCCAGCTGTGTAGTAACTGCCCACAGTTAGTTTTCAGTGTTTGTGCAGGTGCTGCAGCTGGATCTCGTAGTTGTGTGTGCCCCATGAGCAGGCGGCAGAAATGTCTCTTGACGGTTTACTCTGGAGAGTGGAGTCCAGACCCTGCTGGGAGCTGTTGTTGTAGTGTTTGATATTTGTCACTTCAAGTCATGCGGTGAGACACACACACACACACACACACACACACACACACAGAAAAACCACACACACTTAAATGTTCCAACACGAAGACATTATATTCTTAACAATCCGACACCACTCTCCGCTAACAAAATTTGGCCGGCCCCACTGCTGTTGTCTGGAGACAGCTGTAGAGTTCTGACATGTTAATTTCAGCCTTAGGTTGACCCGCAGCTAATTATCCTTCAACTCTGTAAACACTAGTAGCACCGGTTAACACCAATTAATGGCTCCTAATCATTGCCAGATGCTGCACCTTGAGTAATTGGCCCCGTTTCCCAAACGTACGCTTGAGATTTCACACGTTCGTACGACTCTTTGGAACTGTTTACTTTGGGTTTGAACCAAAACCATTTGTCCCCGAACATTTCCAATACAGTGGAACCTCAGGATACGAGATAATCTGAACCAGGACCAAATATGTTTTTAATTGCCAAAGAAACACACTCATTTTTAGTATTTAAAGATTTCTGTAACGTGACATAAATGGTCGTTTTAAGACCTTCACTGCCATCATTACCACTCACCTTACCATCAATATTATGAAGAATAATGCAAAAACTATAAAGAAAATAACACAAACAAAGCATAGGTTGTTTCAAATGTTCGGCCACCTAGTGTTGACGTCTGTAAGCACGCTTATATATTTAAGTCGTTACTCATTTCAAAGCCAAAAATGTACTTGGTGGCTTGCTTGTATCTCAAAATACTTGTACGTTGAGGTTCTTGTATCCCGAAGATCCACTTTTACTGACCCCTCTGCTTCTGAAAATAACAGTATAAAATATACAAATGTACAACAAACGCTCTAATGGAAATCCCAAGAAGCATGGAATCTCTGGAGTTTGACTCAGCGGTGCGCGTAAACACAACCAAGACACAAGACGAAGAACAGTGAAACATCACGAAAAAAAACACACTCTGCTCGTTCCCTAAACAGAATCGCTTCAGAGCTCCAAAGAATCAGAAGCTTTCTTCTCCCTCTCACTCTGTCTGCTCCAACATTATTCCTGATTTGCTGCTTCATTGTTTGTATTGATTAGTCAAGTGCATACTGCTCGCAGTCTTGCCTGCCAACTGTACTGTTGCCAAGGGAAAGCATAAACAAACCTCTGCCAGCGCCAGCTTCTTCAGCAACAGCTGTGCCACATATGCTGCCAATCAATATAAACAAACATGGCCTCCCCGCGCCAGGAATAAGGATTGACAGGTATGATTCATCTTCGGCGCTGACGGTGGGAGGTGCAAGTAATAATAAGCAGGAATAGATCTTCTCCCGTTGCGACAGGAGCACTGAGGCAAGTACGGGTAGGTCGTGGAGATCATTTGTCCCCAAAGGTAACTGACGGGGCTCCCCACATAACCCCTCGCAGTTTTACTGAGGATTAGAGCAGCGTGAATCCGCCAGGGCTCTAATTTGTGGCGTCCCATTCGCAGAGCAAGCGGCGAAGATGAATGGGGAGCGGGCACGGATCATTGGTGCTCTGCCAGTCATGCTGCAGCCGAGAGTATTCAGAGCACGCAGTGGGGAAGAGCACAGTATGTATGTGAATTATGACACCCACACACTCTTTTTAATATGTCTTTGTGAGTGAGATCATTTCAGCATATGATCATCTCATCAAGAGAACAGAATGTGATGCATTTTCGCTCCCAATAATGATGAAGTTCCATCGTGAGCATCGTTTGTGGGATCTCCATCATGGAGATGCTCCGGTCCTCCGTGGCTTCGTCACGAGACGACGGCAGCTTGTACATCACGTACAACGCTGTCTCAGGGGCGCAGCTGAAGACATGGGCCATGGAGGACAATAGCTGCACTGAGTGGCTATGACGTTCCCTTGATGAAGAGTAATGGCTTGAAACAATATTTCCCCAAGGGGTGGAATTGAAATCTGAACACTGTGATATGGTTTCATCGCCGAGCAATTTGGAGATGTCAGATCAGTTTTGCCCGAGCCAACACTGTGTGAGGAAGCCAAGCACAACCTCGGGAGAAATGTGAGGAGTGCCGAGTTTATTGGACCAACCTGAGATGTTGAGGAGGTTTATGGGAGAGAGAGAGAAAAACTAAAACCAAAGTAGGGCAATTACTACACATGTTACATTTCATACATTAATTAGGTTTTCAAAGTCTTTTTTTTATGTGTAGGAGTTTGTAAATAAATAAATGTAAAGATGGAGCTCAGGATTAAATGTTGGACGTTCTACTTATCATCATTGATATTCAATACTTAATTTCAAACCTAAGTATTAGTGAAAGCTATAAAATTCCTGTCAAAGATCTCATAAGATGGAGACAGGACAGAGCGCTCCCCAGCAAAATCCTGTGATGTACATGTACTTAATAATCAAGGTTGGTGTTTAGACGAGGGCGGAGGTCTTAGTCGCATTGTGCAGTGAATTCATTACAACTCTGCTGGAAACATCCGTCAGACTGACTGTCAACTCCTCTCACTGCCGGCGGAACTTCTCACTTCTTTTACACGCAGATACAATAAATAGAAATAAAAATAGAGAGTGTGTAATTTTTTTTTTTCTTTTCAAAAACCATATTGTCAAGAAAAAAAACTACACAACATCAAACTAAAATCTTACAATTAATATATGTCATAATATATATTAATATATATAATAATATATATCTAACACAACAAAATAATCTTTCAGTTTAAAAATATGCATATGCATATGAGTTGAAAACAACACAGATATGGAGGCAGGAATTGAATAAAGACATTTTTTTTAATTAAATCATTAAGGAAACCAGCCACTAGTTTTATAGTTTTAAAGTGCTGGTCCCAAGAAGGGACTGTGCTGGTGCGTAAAGAAGGGAATCAGCCGCAATACTCGAGCCAGATCAAAGATGCGAGACAACAAAATTATTTCCATACTCGATTGTTCGAGGCCCGGGTTAACAACAACTGCCAACGGTGCTGTTAATCTACAGCAGTGGTAGGGAACCTATGGCTCGTGAGCCAGATGTGGCTCCTTTGATGACTGGATCTGGCTCTCAGCTAAATCACGTGTTTTGTTTTTTTTTTTTTTAACAAATAACTAATACATAATTTTGCTGTTATTTAAATAAAAATACAGAAGAATGCCATGGAATAGAACTAAAACAGATATATAAATCTGACGCATCTGTGGCGCACAGCGTAGAGCCTATCCTTTCTCTACTCCAGTGTGAGGGACGGCCCTATATATATTTCAAATTTTATTGGAATAAAGCGAGTTTTGTTTTAATGAAGAAATAAATTGCTCTTGTTTTTGATCAGCTCATTTGTGCACACCGAACACTTTCAAGCAAGAGGATGGCAAAAAGAAAAAAAGAAAGCGTAATTATGAAACAAATATATGGCTCTCAGATGATTGGATTTTGAAATATGTGTTTTCTTGGCTCTCTTAGTCAAAAAGGTTCCCGACCCCTGATCTACAGGGCACTGTTGGAGACTGGGTAGGATGAAAATTGCTTACATATCGTATTTTCACGACCTTAAGGCGCACCGTACATAAAGGCACAGAGTCAGTTTTGTGTGCCATTACTATACATAACAAACACAAAAGGCACACCGGATCATAGGGCTCGGGTTTCATATGCAAGCCACGCCCACACTTCCCCCTTTAACGTTCTCATGGTGTCCTCTACTACATCCGCCTTACAACAACAACACACATAGGGCACACTGCACTATAGGGTGTGCCGCACATTTAGAAGAAAATCTAGGCCTTTTATGTGCGCCTCATGAAAATACGATAATAGTATTATAATGTTAATTTTCAAGCAGAGCCTGATATTCAACTGATATTTTTTTTTCCTTGTTTTATCCTTGACCAAAGTTGCACAACTGGGTGGATAATTTATTTGTTGACTTTATTTGCCAGTCAATTACGTTTGAATGCGACTCGCCTAATGCCCATGTTTCTGTCTTCAGATGTGGCCTTTGTAATGACTGTGATACATAAAAAGCTGTTTAATTACACAAGACTCTAATTGTCTGCATGCAAAGCCTCCATTACGGCCCGCTGGAATCTATATCATCATCATCAAGTGGCAATGAGGTGAGGTACGCCCGCATCCCAGAGAACAAGGAAAAAAAACACACACACACACACACACACACACACAAAAAGTCAATGTTGCCCGTCAGGCTGAGCAAACAAGACGTGCAGGTAGAAATCCAAAACAGCAGCTGAGGCTGGGTGGAGAAATTTGGTAGGATGGAGGAAGAGTCAGTTCTGCAGTTCATAACAACACACTGAGGATGGAATGTATGCTTTATGCATAGCTTTTTTTATTTTTTTTTTTTAGTGACACAAAGAAACCACCCACATGGTTATCATTCTGTCTTGCACACAGCAGCTACGGTGAGAAGTTGTTAAGGAGGAATAGAATATTCTGGTCATCACTCGCAGTTGCTGTGGTGTATTTCAGTCCCAGTGTGATGCCATTCATTACTTCCCTGTCACAGCGCTCACGACTCAGAGCTCGGCAACTAATTGAGATGACATTTGAAAATACACATGCACACTGCCCACGCTGCTGTGGGCTACAGGCAGTTTCACACACACACACACACCCACACACAAGGTCACGTATACGCTAACACAGAAATAAAATCTTTATCAGTGCAACAGTGGACTCCTGCTGGAACCATGCCTACCACAAGAACAACCAGGGTAGGAGATACTATTTTTTTGTAAAAAAAAAAAAAAAAATTCTAACCTGTATATCTGTTTAAAATGATCTTCTTTATTTTAACCCTTTGTTAAACTCCATCAGCACTAGGGCAGGTGGAACAGGGGTGTCCACACTTTACGGGCCAGACTGAATATTTATTAAAAAATATTTCCCCTTCTCCAGATATTAAATACAGTGCAGTAAATATTTGTGGGCCAGATTTGGATATATTGCACAAATATACGTATATGTTCGGATACATTATATGTTTGGGTACTTTGATTTAATGGCTGTAGTTGTACAGCGCAATATAATGCATTTATTTTATGATTTATGATTAATATACAAAGGTGAAGCATAAAGGCTAAAATGCTAAATATGTGGTTAGTCTAATAACAACACAATAACATATAATAACATTTCAAAGCATTAAAATAATTTGGAGATGTATTGCGGGCCTGATTACAAAGCCTTAGTTTGCCCAGCCTACTAAAAGCCTGCGTCAGCCTACTAAATAATTATAACTTATTTTTAATAATTATATGGTTTATTTTGATGAGCTTTTCTATTTGGTAAGATCATGAAGAAAAGTTATCTGTTTGTTTGACTTCCTTGATGATTTTTTTTTTCATCCAACTACGTCCGCATGTATTAACACACACACACACACACACACACACACACACACACTCTTAAAAACCTGGGACACAGTGCACATGAAAGGTGCTCCACATCAGAGGGAGTCAAATTGGCCTTGGCTGGGAAGACCGGGCCAATCAACCTCCGATCGTATAATTAGCAATTAGATTGGGATTAGAGTCAGCTCCGAGTGAAGGAGCGTGGCTAATTCAAATCAGCATAGGAAATGTGATTAAATTAATAAGAGGGGGAAAAAAATTGAAATATTAATGTCTCTGTTCCCACTGGTTCTCTGTGTGAATTGTTTGAACTATTCACTAATTATGGCGTGACACACAGAAGAAAATATTGTTGGCTTTACTTTAATCGTACTTTTTTCATGGTAGGCTAAAGCAATCAGTTAATGTTGCATTAAAAAGTTGTTGTAAACAAGTAGATAACCTATTTAAAGCTTTAATTCTCAGCAGATTTTCTCTTTTCGGCTTGTCCCTTGCCACACTGAGTCAACATCTTCCATTTTCGCCTGTCCTCTGTATCTTCTACTCCAACTCCAACTACCTCCATGTCCTCCCTCACTGAATCCATCAATCTCCTCTTTGTCTCCTACCTGGTAGCTCCATCTCTAGGTTCATTATTCTACCAATGTATCCACTGTCCCTCCTCATGACATGTCCAAACCATCTCAATCTGTCTTCTCCCTCTAATCACCTCATTCCTGATCCTGTCCATCTTTGTCTCTCCTAAAGAGAACCTCAGCATCTTCTGTCTCTTATACACATCTAAATCTTCACCTTCTCAAACTGCAGGAAGTAGTACGGGTCGTCCTCAATGATGAGCATGTCGTACTGTTGGGCCAACTGTCAATCACAACAGAATCATCAAATGTCTTCACCTAGTTTATCAATAACTTTATCGATAGATGATATTGTATTGATAACGATAACAATATTCTGGTTAAACATGAAAGTTTTAGCTTCACTGTTTAGAAATTAGTGCAGTGTTGTGATCTGAATTCAGGCAGATGAAATTGGAAAATATACAAATGAAAATGACAAAGTGATGGTATGGGTTGACGTTGGAGACTTTTCAGGCATTTTTTTTTTGACAAAGTTCAGGCATTCAAAACTTAGTTTTTTACTTTCCAGAATATTTTTCTGAAACATTTTTGCTCTGAAACAAAAATAAAAGAGCAGAAGTCATAGCTGAGCCCAGAAAGAATAGCATTGGAACACAGACACAGCCTGGTTACCCATATACTGTTATATAGTATGTTATGACTTGTTTTGTTCCACTTGCACCCACAAGCTACAAATAATTATAAATTCCACCCATCTATTTATTAGAAATCACAGTGTCGAAAGAATGACCATTTGTGTCACAAGTCTCTGGCATGATTAGAGCGTAGGTTATAAAAAGGAAAGGATTAATTCTGCCTGCCATTCTGACTTGATTTGAAAAAAAAAAAAAAAGTACAAGGATCAAAAAGGGTTTTTGTGCCATGGCGACAACCTTTCATTACAAAAGACCAGCTTTTCTCCTTAGCCATTGTAGTCTAATTGAAAATATGTCTGATTTTTATTATTTAACGTTAAACTGTTTGGTTTGGTCCTACAAAGGGAAAGAGAAAAGCAGGACAGCAGTATTTTAGGCCAGATTTAATGGAGATTGATGGAGAACCAGTCAGTGTGTGTGGATGCTGGGGCGGTCGTGGGGTTGACACGGGGCAGCAAAGAAAAATGGGATTTTTTTTTCTGTGCAGGTTCAGAAATTGTGAGAAAGTGTGACAGTCTGCACAGTGAGGCGTGTCACACAAATGATGCTCAGTTTGACAGAGTGTACTCACTCAGAGTTGCTGTTCCGTACTGAGGAGTGCTCCTCAATATACTGACACCTAAAGTCTCACCATCTATTTCTAGGAATTCTGGGATATTATTTCAAAAAGTAACGACTTTTCTGAATAAAAATGAACTCAAAAACATTAGAAAGATGACGAAAATAAACAACTAATTTTGTTGTATCTCCTCCTCTAAATGGAAGTCGTTAAAAAAATATTTTTTTGTTTTGTTCTGGCCTGTTGTGCAGTAGCATTGGTGAAAGAGACTGATTATTGGCAACGGCGTCCATTATGTTTTATAAATAAAGATGCTTGTCCTACAGAGGAAAAAAGAAATCACTCCAGTCCATTAAAATGTATGATGCCAGGGAGTTAGCGAGACAGTAATCTACGTGGCAAAATGGGAGAGAGAGAAAATAAAAAGAATAAATATTGAAACATCTTGATGAAATATTAACGCCAGCACAAACAATGAGCGTAACTAAGGGATTAAGGAGTGGCCAAAAAGCCTACAGGGGATCGATTTTCAAAGGCGGCTGAGCTTGATACAGTCTTTTAGACGTCTTCAACTCCAGAAAGCCGTTAGATGCAATTTACCAAAGCGTTCCAAATGATCTGCTTCACAGCAGGAGACAAAAATAAATTTCACAGGTTTGCCCCCTCAGAGAATCCCGTGTTTTTTAATGCACTGCTGCGAGATGATGGGATGTGGATTCACTCCTGAGAGGTTTCATTTATGGTGGGTTTATCTTTTGATGTGATATTTAGCCAAAGAGTGATCGCAGGAAGATAAGACAGGTTGTTTTTCTTTACACACAACACATCACTGTATTTACTCTTAAAGATCATTGGTCTCCATGTGCTGCTTTGGTTCACAGACGTTATGTGTAAAGACAAATGTGAACAATGTTAGCTCCTGGTATGTCAGAAAACAAGTATAAACTATGTCTTTTTGTTTTTATTCTTTCCTTTTCTTTTCCTTTTTTCAGGGGCTGCCACCACGAGTCAACATTTTCCATCCCACCCTGTCCACCACATCCTCATCTCCAACTCCAACTACCTCCATGTCCTCCCTCACTGCATCCATCAATCTCCTCTTTGTCTCCTACCTGGTAGCTCCATCTCATAGGATCATTCTTCTACCAATATATCCACTGTCCCTCCTCTGAACATGTCCAAACCATCTCAATCTGTCTTCTCTATCTTTTTCTCCAAACCTTCCTGTCTGTGTTGTCCCTCTAATCACCTCATTTCTGATCCTGTCCATCCTTTTCTCTCCTAAAGAGAATCTCAGCATCTTCAACTTCTCCACCCGCAGCTCTGCCTCCTGTCTTCTACCTAATCTTAGTGTCTCTAATCTAATCTAGTGTTTTTATTCTTGTCCGCCTAATTGGGGTTTATATGGTCTCAGTATGGATTGATGATACTGTATATCTTTCCATCACTAGGGTTAGTTGTTGTTGATTATCCTGGCAAAAATATAACAGAGCAGACCTCCAAGATCTTCCAAGGTTCACAAAGGGCAAACAAACGCAGCCTCTGCAGACTTCAACTAATATAGGAATGAGAGGAAAAGGAAAAACAAAACCCATACTCACAGGACAGAGAGATACAGAGAGAGAGTGTGTAGTTATCAACAGTCAAGTAAGAAAACTTTCTCCTTGGGGAGAGGAGTAGAGCTCTTAAGAAGGAAAAAAAGAACACACGAAAAGTAAAGTACACTCTGCAGGTGGAAAACAGACCAAATGCCTTGTGTAATATACTGCACACACACCATGGTTACCTCCTTCTAACATCTACTGCTTGCCTCCTCACATAAATACAATAGAAACCATAATCAGCCATATAATAGATATAAATTTCCTCTTTTTAACAATTTTTTAGCCTCTGGAGCAGACTGATGTGACCGTGAACCTTGAGGGTTTCTGTCATAAAACTGTAAAGAACAGTTTGGCTGTCTGGAAAAACATGCAACTCAAAATGTTCGATGCCATTTTAGAGTAAAATCAATCTGATACACATGGAGGAACTATTCGTTCTGCAACACAGTAACATTAGTTATTACGGCTGCTTAATGAAAACACCAAGAGGCATAGAGAAAATATTCAAGTCCGCAGTTGGAGTGGGAAACAGCAGATTATTCTACTATTAAAGAAAGATCTCAAGTCATCCAACCTCTTCACTCTGCCAGACAATGGAAATAAAGCGTCAGGAAATCAGGACGTGATTAAAAATGACAGTAATGTAAAATACTGAAGACTCCTCCACTTAAGGTGCTGCAAATCTAATCAAAGTTCTGACAACATCCATCATTCTAATTGGATCAAGCATGAGGTAAACACGACCACACTGCCTTATTAAGTACCAGAGGTTGGTGTTTCCTCAAGACTTTCACTCACTTCCTATTACCGCATTACACTTATTAACGTGTGGACAGAATTCAAACTGAATATAATATTATATATATATATACACCCACGTTCAATTATTTATTATCAAATACAGAAGAATGACATTAATATACTGTCTTTCTTAACGTCTACAGCCCATCACTGTATCGTACAACCTCCTAGTGCCACCAGATCCACCTCCGTGCCTCTAAACCTAAAGAACCAGACCCTGCGGACTAGGAAGGAACGCTTGTCTCATGCGTAGGCGTCCACAGCTGCACGGTGCGTCTGCTTCCCCTGCCTGTAGACATGCTGCCATTCATTGCCTCATTACCATGGAGGAGAGTAGCAGAGGATGGGTGAACAGACGCAATTGGCTCCATGTTAGAGTTTTCTTTTTCTTTTTTTTTTTTTTTGCACCACGCAGTGTATTTTACATTTTGCATGCTCCTCTGTGACATGTTCTCACCATACCTTGACAAGTTAACCAAGAAGCTAAGCATTAACTTCAGAACTAAAGGTATTAACCCTAAAAATAAACGTCACAGTCACAGTATTTTTTTTTTCTCCACATCAGACTCTAACAGTGTCAAGTTATGTACATATTATTATGTAAATCACTTTCTGTCACATTAAATGCAATGGGACGCATTGATATTAATATCTCCCAGTATATGCATGTTAATGGTGTAGTATTTATTATCCGGCTGTAGTACAGAATCACACATTAGAAGTGAAGTGTGCTACAGGGTTAACAAGTTTTAACTGCTAATGATTGTCTTGTTAGTGAGCAAAAAAAGTTCACTTTATATTTGTTCTGTACTTTTTTCCATTGTAATCAAATAAACTAAGAGCCAGACTGTTGGTCTATGCTAGCTGCTTTCAGGGTAGAGCTCAGAATTTTTCACAAGAACTTACTTGCACAGTCAGCTTGAGTCACATTTGATTCACATTGCTATTAAATTCAAATTTAATAATTAAATAATTAAATTTAATAATTAAATTATATATTATTATACCATTATATATCACTATATACACCACCAAGTGTCTGTTACTAATGTATTTATAAACCATTTGTGCCAGACATCATAAATGTACGTGTTATTTCTGCTGTATGTACAGTATGTATTCATGTTGTTTTATATATATATATATATTTCCTTGAATTGCAATGTGTATCAGTGTGTGTATATGCATGCATATGTACAATTGAGTGTATGTGTATATATATATATATGTATACTGTATATACAGTATATACATATATGTACATGTGTGCGGGTATGCTCATATACTTACACTAAAATAGATAATAATACAATAATAACTCAGTAATATTATTGATATTGTCAGAAATGTAACGATAACAATGTGACTACAACAGGAATGAATATCAACTTAGCTTCTAACACTACTAACATTAACCTACCTACCAATTATATAGTGGTATTGGTAGGTTAATGCTAGTAGTGTTAGTAGCCTAGTACTTTCTATTCATCTATCCATGTATCTACCTACCTACCTGTGTATCTATCTACTTGTATATCTATCTATCTATCTATCTATCTATCTATCTATCTATAATACCTATCTATAATAATAATAATAATATCTAATAATCTAATAATATCTAATATTACTGTACTGTTCTATGGTTAAGAGCAAAGAATGTCATAAAACCATTTACTCATTATTTTAAACTCAAAACAAATCTGTTCATAAACAAAAACTCTGTATTGCTAATCAAAATTGTTGATTAAGGGTTTTCAACGAGGAGCTGAAAAATCTGAAAGTGTCTGGTTCTGTATCTGCTGCAGCTAATATTATAACAGGATGGATTTCCATGTGTTTCAGTGCTATTTAAAGTTTAGCCATAAATTAAGCAGTCATCCATTATTCATGGTGCCACTTCTAAACTCTCCTGGGGGGCTGCGTTTCTTATTCTTTGCCTCTCTCTCTCTCTCTCTCTCTCCCTCTCCTTGGAAACTGTCTACATTATCTCACTAATGGTCCGAGTCAATGAGCGTTCTAACAATCACACGTGTCAAAATCCACAGGTTGTTGCGATCGGGTTTGCAGCAAATTAATTGCCAGTGCGTGCCAGTCCAGCGCGGTGTATCGCGGGGAAATATAAGGAATGCCGTTATTGTCAGACGGCTAATTTGAATTGATTTAAACGCAAGACATCTTTCAACATGTGTTTGCCGTTATGATATTAATGTTGTTTGCAGCTGCCTGCAGTAAACGTAGCACTTTTTTATTACGCGGCAATAAAAACACCAGCCTTGCCAGAGAAATGTGTTTCACAACACGTCTCTTTAATGTTTGAAAACTAAACCAAGCACTGAAGCTTAAATAAATTTGCTTCTGAATCCTGGGCTTCATCAAACCAGGTTGAACCTTGACAAAGACTGACGATGAAAGACTGACAGGTACAGAAAGACCTGCACACCGTAGATATAACTGTAACAATTTTCTTCAGGCACAATGGAGAGCTGAAGGCAGTGAATTTGGCGTTGTGAATGTATCATGGCGTTCTTCACAGTGGGGGAAGAGGTGAAGAGTGGACAGAGCCTGACAACTTACCACAGCCTCTCGAAACTAAAAGGAGGGGGTTTAGGTGTTGACAGCAATTTCACCGCAGGGCAGAAGCACACGGTGCGCCCCAGGTGCCCCAGCCCATACACGGTGAATGATTGCGGAAAATTGTGGCGCAGCTTATTTTAGTACACAAACAAACCCTACTGTGACAGGCAGCTCTGACCACGGTGCAGGTCAGTTGAGGAAAGATGTAAATATTGTAGAATATTTGTCTTGTCTTTATCTACTGTATGTCACATACCAAGCTTAGTTAAAAAGTTACTGGAATTGAAAAAAAAAAAAACACTCTTTCTTGTTGTTGCGATGAAATGTTCCTTCCATTTTAAGCAACAGTGAACAACAAAGCAGATGAATTGATACATGTATGGATGGATGATAGATGTATGGATGGATGCATGATAGAAGCATAAGCGGGTGGATGAATAAATGATGTATGGATGACAGAAGCATGGGTGGGTGGATGGATGTATGGATGGATGATAGAAGCATTGACAGATGAATGGATGAAGGGTACTAGAGGTACAGGTGGGATGGATTGATGATAGAAGTATGGACTGATGGATGGATGGGAGGATGGATGATAATAGAAGCATAGGTGGGTGGATGGATGATAGATTGAATGGATGGATGGATGGATGGAAGAAGGAAGCATGGGAAGATGGATGAATGGATGGATAGTAGAAGCATGAATGATACATGAATGAGGTACAGGTGGGATGGATTGATGATAGAAGTATGGACTGATGGATGGATGGGTGGATGGATGGATAGTTGATACAAGCATAGGTGGGTAGATGGTTGGATGGATGGATGGATGGATAATAGAAGCATGAATGATGGATGGATAGTTGATAGAAACATAGGTGGGTAGATGGATGGGTGGATGATAGAAGTATTGGTGGGTGGGTGAGTGGGTTGGTGGGTAGGTAGATGAATGATTGAATGGATGGATGGAAGAAAGAACCATGGGCAGATAGTTGAATGGATGGATATTAGCAGCATGAATGATGGATGGATTGATAGTTAATAGAAGCATAGGTGGGTGGATGGATGGATGATAGAAGCATGAATGTGTGGATGGATGTACTGTATAGATAACAGAAGCATAGGTGGGTGGAGGTGGGTAGATGGATGTATGAATGGATGGATAAAACAAACATGGATGAATGGATGATTGAAGCATTGGCGGAGGAATGGATGAACAGATGATGATGATTAAGCATAGGTGGATGGATGGATGGATGGATGAAAGAAACATGGATGGATTGACATTTGAAAAACTTCTTACCCCAGATTTGAAACATATAAAATATAACATATAAACAGTGTTGGGCTAGTTACTTTAAGTTGATTGAAAATTCAAGTCAAGTGTGCCGCTGGTTGGTTGGAACAAAAATCTTCAGTCCCCTTTGTGGATCCAGTTTGACACCCCTGCGTTACGGTATTAGTTACTGAGAAAAGTAGTTGCGTTCGTCCCAACACTGTATATAAATATATATGACATAGAGGAAAGTATCCGTGGCAGCCACTACAGTGTAAACGCTGACTTGGCCATCCATAATATTTATGAATATGCTATGAGCAAAGAACTGCAAAGGTGGAATTTGTCAGTCAAAGATCCACCTCATGTTTTGTGCAGCAACAAACTATTATGTAACCAAATGTATTTTCTCTCCTCCTCACTTCCTCACACTCCCTTGACATGCATTTAACCATTACGCTCATTTTTTAAAATCTTATTCCACTCAGATACGCCTGCAGTTGAGTGGTATTACACAGATACATTTTATTTTTTTAAAAAAATGATGAAACATGGCCATTCTAATAGACTGCGACAACTCATCTGAGATTCCTGCACCGTCTGAGCGCCCAACCAGCTTTCCGGTGAGAAAAGTATTTTCTCCGATCTCATCCATCTCGCTTATGCAAATGCGCATCTTAATTTGCTTAGGGGCAAAGGCTTATGGGAGATAGGAGAAAGTACAATGTTGTTTACCCTAATAGGGAATGTTCGTGGAGCAGATAACCAATTCAGAGCTTCATTTGGATCTAGCTAACGGCCAGAATGAAGAGGCTAAAAGAACAGGAATCTGACCAGAGTATGGAGATATGAGCTTCTGCTTCAACGTCAACAGTGCAGCAACCAAACTGAAAATGAGATTATAAATTTGTCATTCTAAACTTAACCATCTCCAAAGAACCGCTGTGTGCTTTCTGACCTTTCTCTGTAATAATGTGAATAATTCCGCCACGTGAAGTAACGTTAATGATGTGAAACCGCGTGCAGAATAAAAGCCATAATAACTGCAGCTCTGACCCTCCAGTGATCGCCCGCACAGCCAGGGTTCCAGAGGAGAATAATTTAAAAACGTAACTGCCAGTGAATGTCCACTCCCTGTGTGGTATGTCACCGACCTTTCTCCTTCTCCTCCTTTCATTTCACACTGTGTGCCTTCGGAACAGAACTACAATGAGTGTGACCCCCCCCCCCTTTGTTCAAGTCTTTCTCTCCAGTCAAGGACGACGTTTTTTTAGACTGAAGTCATTAAAAGGTAAAAAAAAAAAAAAGAATATTTGTTTCTCCTCGCTGTGCTTCCAGAGAGTATGAGTATCCCCTAATTGGCCTATATTTTAATGCACGGGCGGCGTGTATTTTATTATTAAATTATGTCAAGGTTCTGAAGAAAAATAAGTTTGTTCCCAGGGTGCATTTGTTATTTATAAGAGAGAGAAAAATATTTAAACTGTGGAGTGAAAAAGGGTAAAGGTATAAATTTGCAGTAGTAAATATGCAGAAATGCTGTGAACAACATTTTTCCTCATTAGATATATTTCAGAAAGCTCCATTACTATGTTTTTTTTTAACCAGATGTTAGTGACAAGTCATGAGATTCACTGACAAAGAGGCACAGAGTATATACAGCAATGGTCCCCAACCACTGGGCCAGGGACCAGTACCGGTCCGTGGCTGAATTGGTGCCGGGCCGCAGAGAAATAATGTTTTCTTTTGGCCCCATCTGGCTATTACTTACACTTGGTCCATACACATATTAACAAAGAACTGACCAATAGAATGGCTAGGATTCCATCATTAATGATGCAACTATATTTGATTTGGAAATATTTTCTCAGTGAAGACAACAACAGTAAACTCAAAATGATGCAGAGTCATTGATACAAGATTCTAACTCTATCGGTCCGGTAGGAGAAAATTATAGGCTGTGTGCACTTGAGAAATCCTTGTTGTGCCCATGCACAATTCATTTGGGTAGGAAGATTTTATAGGTAGGAAAATATTTCAGAACACCAGATATTTAATTTTACAACGGGGTATTTATCTGCTACAACTTAACGACCACTCCGTGAAAATCGTACGAGGCATTTAACCAGTCCATGGCGCAAAAAAAGTTGGGGGACACTGATATACAGTAACTCACTGTTACTGAAAACTGACATAGTAAAATACTATGATCTCTGGCAGTATATTCAGTATAAACAAATATTACTGCTTTACATGTTTTACAAGGGAGTTACAAGGGAGTTTCACCATGTAATATTTCCATCTGTGAGAATTTTATATTTTGTACTATTTTAACTGGCCAATAATAAATAAAAACTAAATTATTTAACCGCTGGGATGAAAGGTGAATCATCTCTGAACATTTCTACAACCTTGCTTAAACATTTATATTTTCTTACAACACTGATCTTTGTTAATCTGAAGGTCTTCTCTACACCAGCTACTAGTTTTTCCACAATGTCCTCACCAAAGTCCTCTGGAAAAAAAAAGAAAATCACCAATCAATATTTTGCCTTTTTACCTCCGTGAACAGGCATTTAACACGTGTTTTTTTTTACACGCTTTGCTAAAATGTTTAGGTACGAAAAACATGAAGAGAGCAGGATGTAATTTAACCACTAGATGCTGCTAAATTCCATGCAGGGCAAAAATGTCTGGATGTCTCACGCGTGTGCAACACTGACCTTTAACTTTACAGCCGCCCGCAGTCCCTGCCTCTGTCAGTACGGTCACAGCAACAGCAGCAGCGGCAGCAGCACAGTCCACTGCACCCTGTGAAAGGTGACACGTTAGTGTGAAGAGGAGCCCCAGGGATTGTGTGTGTGTGTGTGTGAGAGAGAGCTCTCTGGAGGCGGACAGGTAAGTGGACATCTAGCCTGGAGCCATTGCATCATTACCTGTGCACTTTAATGTGTGCAACAATTACCTCCAGTAATTTGTGCGCCCACACACACGCGCTCGCCGTGTCTTACTGTTGTTACTTTAGGGAAAACAAACCAAACATGTTGGTAGGCATTGATTTAAACTGTAATAAAAAAAAAAAAAACGAACAAAACGATAATGTCATTTGGATTACATTAATGTCAAATCTAATTTTTGAATCAAACGTTCATGTAATTTAACTGTAACAAAATAATGAGATAGAATAATAAACAATTAGTTTTTCAATATTTTAGCTAGGAGTAATTCGCTGAAGTTAAAACAGAGCTACAAAGGTTGGTGTATATGGGGCAAGAGTGTCTAGGGCAGGTGTCTCCATCTCGCGGCCCGTGGGCCATTTGCAGCCCATGCGACGATATTTTGCGGACCCCTACCTTGATGTGAAAGTTAAATTTATAATAATATTTTATAGGTTTGTTCTCCACATTTTGAGGTAAATCCTATAGTTCTCAAAACCCTGATCCACAGTCTCCTGATTTTTTTTTTTGTATTGAACACTGTAAGCTGGCGCGGCCCTTTGGTGTAATAATAGTGTGGGTGGTGGCCTTCAACTTATTTGAGTTTAAGAGCCCTGGCGTAAGGTATAGGTTATAAGTAGGAGTGTGAATCTTTGGATCTTTGTGGATCCGATTCATATCTCGATTCACAGACGATGATTCGATTCAGGAACGATTCTTAAAAAAGATTAAACGTTCGATCCAGTTCGATCCGATTTGGTCCAGTTTCGATTAGGTTTTTGAATCTTGAATAAAAAGTTGCAACTCCGCTTTCAACAATACTATACAGCTGCCAGCCAAAGGCTAGTTTTCATCTGTAGTACTCTGCCCATAAGGCAAGAAGCACACAATACATATACAATAGAAAACACATATGCAAACACTTTTTATACAATTAATTTTTATACATCTTCACACCCCTAGTTATAAGGGGCGTTATAATAAGTAAATTATAATAAATAAAGGTAATTCCTTTATTTTTTTGTCCTCAACTTCTTGTAGGTTACTGGGTCTCAGGTGCAACAGTCTCCATGACTGCCACCCAAATCACACTGAACCATACTGTGAGCCTTCCCATCCACAGGCAATTATGAGGGTTGGGTCAGTGCTACTTGGTTTATATCTTATATTAAATGTATGATGCAAACATTTTGAGTTATGCTCTGTGCAAATGGCTGTGCACATGTTTATACAGGGTTAGGCCACAAAGTAATGTTTATTATTGTTTCATCTCATGCCAAAGTCTCCAATTCATTTAAGTTCTTAATGAAAAACTAATTAAGGTTCATCATGTGATTGTGTTTAGACCAAAAAAGACCCCATCTATATGGAAATTGTGGGTATTGCAGGGTAAAGCAAAGTAAAAATGCAGAACACGAATAATCACAATACAAAACATTTATACAATTTTGAGACGTTTCGGGGACTGGACTACAAAGCTAAATGGGCCTGTTCTAAAAACAGTACATCACACAGAAATACAACAAACTTTTGACTCTCACTGCAAAATATCGAGTGTATAAGTTTCATTAAAAAAATTACGGTTTGCAATTTTGATCTGTACCATCCCCCAAAAAATGCACAGAAAATCAAGAAATAAATGTTCTCTAAAAAAAGCATGTGTGATGGATTCATAGCTACACATTGCTCATGCTGCCGTCTACTGAGAACCCATTAGCCAATCTCACATTAATTCACACAAGTTGGTTTTCAGCCCACACAGCTCCTCGAAGCCTCACAGTGTCTGCGCGCGAGCACTGGAGCCATCTGTTGGGATAAACGTGTTGTCAGAAACAGTGAAAGTGAGATGGCACTGAAGAGATGCTCACCCTCAGGCACTTCCTCTGTCATCACTCTTAGGAGCCTGCTGCGCAGACCATGAACATTAACTTCCCAAAGCACTCTGGGTAATCATTTTCCGCCTCACACTAGCCAAAACAAAGATTGCAGGGGATTTTCTGATACACAGTTGGCACTGGGAGCGCCGGCTGACGGCGAATGAGCGCTTCGTTCGAGAATGTTTATGTCAACAGCGAGCGTTGAAAATCAAGATGCGACGCCGCAGCAACTTTGATTGTTCCACATCACACGTCCTCTGTGTCTGATGTCAATGAACGCTTATCATGAAAAACATGCCATTCTCTAGTATCTGTGTCGCCGGGGGCTTTGTTCGGCGATAGAATTTAATGAGTGACGTGAAGCTTAGGTGAATGCATGTTTCAGTCCACATGAACAGCTTCTTTGTTCCATAGCTGTGTTTTCTTCTATAAAGAACCACTGACATGAAACATCTGCTGCGATGCACACAACAACTAGACTGATGTACGAGGAGGAAGACAGGCATCTGTCAAGGATGTAGGAAAAGGTAGAGGAAAAAAAAAAAAAAGACAGACAAACAACCAGGCAAACACATTATGACGATGTAGTCGTTCACTAACTCGCCTGCATCACGTGGCACGCTGCATCCCGGGCCCATTTATTCTCTTCAAACTCCATCTGGACATGAGACAAATAGAGTCATCTGGCTGCTGGTGAGGTGACTATAATTTGTTTACCTGGATGGCTGTAATATTCAGTTTCTCTCCAGGTTAAAACACAATTACTTCCTAGCAAACACGGCTGGACTAAATCGTCCTCCGTCGCCTGATGTGCCATCTGTTGCTTGCTTGCATTCGGATGTGAGCATGGCTGGAAAAATGGATGTTGCACCAAGACAACTCGCTGCCCTCATCTCAAGGACACAGATGAGCTTTTTCATGCATTAAACATCTATAAACATACCAGGAAATACACACAAACACGCACAGAAAAAAGCAAAAAATACCAAGAAAAACAGGGATGTTTTTGTTGGGATTCTGCTATTTCCCCACTATAAGACTCAATACATATAGAATGTGTTTTGACCACTCACAGCTGGAGGCCTATTCGACTCAATGTGCCTGCCTAGACTCTGCCGACTGTCAAGTTCAGCCCAGAAAGTGATGGCTTCTCTTGAAGAATCTTTTTCCATATCCAAAAGAAAAAAAAAAAAAAAACTCCATCTTTCTGTGCAACCGCCTCTGTTTAGAATTCATGCACTCGAGAAGAGTCCTGCTGAGTGTTATTTCTACACTCTTACTCAGAGGAAACTTGGAAAATACTTTGACATTGTTAAAAAGTACAGAAAAGTAATATCAGCGCATCGGAATTTAAGAAAATGTTAAATCTAAAAACTGTAATCCTGATCAGGATTACAGTAGATACTAGAGTTGATACTTAGTAAATCCGCTGTACTTGTAGAAGTATCTGTAGAAGTATGTGCGCAGGTCCGGCATGGGCAAACTATGGCCCGTGGGCCCGGTGTGGCCCGTTGAGCTTTTTAATGCGGCCCACCAACATTGTCCAAAATTTATTTGTATTGTCATTATACTGCCTTTTTCCCTGCAATGCCTGCGGTTCCCCAGTAGATGACACAAGAAAGACCAATAGAAATTTATCATTTTAGGTTAATACATGAGTTTTAAGTGCAATTTATCTAACTTAAACATATGCTACTTCTTTCTGCTCTTGGCTTGGCCCCCGTGTCCAATTCTAGGACCCAATGTGGTCTGCGGGTCAAACAGTTTAGTGCATCTCAGTCATCCAGGACATTTAATCCGAAAATGTTTACTTCGAGGACAACTGGACATAACAGATGCATAGCAGTCGCATGCATGTCAACTTCCAGCTAGCTTAATATAACAATCAAAATCTGGTTTATAATATTAAAGAAAAAAATAGCTATTTATTCAATTATTCCTGTTACTTCATTAGTCAAAGATGAATAAAACACATTATTTAAAATAGTATACATTTACCTTTGAATTACTGCACAGTCGTTTGAGTGCACTACAACAAATTCATAGTGTGCATCCATGGTAAACCAAACAAAATACATATTCACCTGTAGATATTGTCATGTGTCGGATCACAGACTAACATGTGTCTGCGTTAGATCTACGTTAGCCTAAATTAGAAATGTCTACATATTTTTTATGTAGTGGGAACCTCCATGTTATTATTCCAGATGCTCCTTCCTTTAATACAGCACCAAAAAATAAACATATACAATATGCAAAACCCGGCCTGAGCTAATTAACAAAAGGATGCCTCACAATGAATCAAGAGAATAATTAATCTGTGAGTGTGTGTGTGTGTGTGTGTGTGTGTGTGTGTCGGCGTGCATTCAGCGGGTTAAGGACGAACACACGCTCGCTCTCTCTTTGTTTCACCCCTGTTAATCCTTAGCCTTGTGTTTTTACCCGACAACATTGTTGGATGAAATCTTTTCTTTTTCGCACATTTTTTGCATGTGCACAAACAGAAATTATTTGGGTTTATTTTGAATGAGAAAAAAATGTGACTCTTAAAAATAATGCATTATGGATGAGTCTCTTAGGCCTGTGCTTTGTAGGTAGGATTTTCTATTCGTTGGCAGCGGGTGCATCGACACGCTGCGGACGCGGGAGCCTCTCACACAGACGTACGTCTCGGATCAATGTGGGTTAGTCAACATTTGGAATCTGTCCAGATGCAAATCACAACGTAACGATGTGGCCTATTAATAGAGCAGATACGGTCTTGTCTACAGCAATTTAATAAACGTGATTAAACATCTTGGCAGCGGCTTCAGTCCCGACAACCAGAGTGGAATCAAAAGCCAAAATTATCTTAATCACAATCAATGAAGTAATTACTTTGATGGTGTTCTGTTTATTTCAGCTCATTAATTAAAAGGCACTTTGGAATGTAAACTGTATACTGTAATACATACCAGGATCTCACTGTTGTCACTGCTCCATAAAACAAGAACTTGGCTGTTGGACAGAGTTCGTGAAATTGGTTCTAAGTTAACGGAGTTATTTACGGTTAAGCCCGAATCTAAGACTTCTCAGACGACGGAAGCTGAAACTAATCAAAGAACTGTCACCTATTGGTGATCCTTGGTACATATGAACTGTGTGTATGACAGACAGACAGCCAGGCAGACAGACAGATCAGAGATACAGACAGATAGATAGGTTGACAGACGGACAGACCAGACAGATAGACAGGTAGACAGACAGACAGATGGATAGCCACACAGATGGATAGATAGCTCAACAGATAGGCAGAGAGATAGATAGATGTATAGACAGACAGGCAGACGAGCAGACAGATAGATAGATGTATAGACAGACAGGCAGACAGGCAGACAGGCAGACAGATAGATAGATGTATAGATAGACAGACAGGCAGACAGGTAGACAGATAGATTAATGTATAGACAGACAGGCAGACAAAGAGATAGATGTATAGACAGACAGGCAGACAGATAGATAGATAGATGTATAGATAGACAGGCAGATGGGCAGAGAGATAGATATATGTATAGACAGACAGGCAGACAGATAGATAGATGTATAGTCAGACAGGCAGACAGATAGATAGATGTATAGACAGACAGGCAGACAAAGAGATAGATGTATAGACAGACAGGCAGACGGGCAGACAGATAGATGTATAGATAGACAGGCAGACGGGCAGACAGATAGATAGATGTATAGACAGACAGGCAGACAGATAGATAGATGTATAGATAGACAGACAGGCAGACAGGTAGACAGATAGATTAATGTATAGACAGGCAAGCAGACAGATAGATAGATGTATAGACAGACAGACAGGCAGACAGATAGATAGATGTATAGACAGAGAGACAGGCAGACAGATAATTAGATGTATAGACAGACAGATAGATAGATGTATAGACAGACAGACAGGCAGACAGGTAGACAGACAGAGGAACAGCTGGAACAGCTGGAACGTTAGCTGTGGTCTGTGAAGTCGGTGTGACAGGGAGAGCGAGTACATCAAAGTGCTCCCTATAACAAAAAGAGCCTCATGGAGGAGCACTGATGGTCCAACATGTACCACTAACCCCTGAGACCTCGCCAGCCATCAGCACATCAGAGTGAGGACGGAGACAGGGAGAGACGGACTGACAGGAGAAGAGAGGCTGGACCTCATCTCACCCCTCAAAAAGCTCCATGACCCTGCTGATCCCAGCTGCATTCAAGCCGCCTGACACAGAGTTCAAAGTAATTTCTCCACGGTGCGCGCACGCCTGTGTGTACGTGTGGTACTGCGAGAGAGGGTAAAAACAGGGCGGGGGCAGGGAGTGTTTTTGTGAGCATGAAGGTTGTGTTCCTCCTTGTAGGTACAGCCTGTGTGTGTTTTTCCAGCAGATCTTTGGAATTGTTGTGCACAACAGTGTTTTTACAGTGTGTGTCTTTACAAGCGTGTTATCACAGGCCCTGTTTAGCTGAGCTGAACATCTGTCACAACAGCCTGCTCTCTGCTTCGTCTGTCTCCAGTGGGAAGAGAATAAAAATATTTCCTTTCCAGCGACTTTAAAGTGAAATTATCTTTTTTTTTTTATGCAATACACACATAAAGGAAGACATAATTTGCCACGTGTCGAAATGTTTGTTTTCTGCCGTTATCACCTGAGAGTCGGTGTCACATGAAAGTCTCAAATTTGAAGGATCAAGAGCAACCACGGCAACTGTCTTAGCGGCGGAACTATAAATAGGGCGCTTTGCATGGTGTGATATTTATATATTTATATTTAAAAAAACAGTGATGGAAGGTGTGTCTTAAACAGGACAAGTAACAAAGACGGAGAGACGGCACCAACAGATGTAGGTTGATGCACCTCCGAGGAGTCATCAGAACATCATCCTCTACCTTCCATTTATTTCTGCACAAAGACATTCTCTTCTGTCCACCACAGCCATTTAACACATGAGTGGCAGTGACGTTGCTAGGGGGCGTGGGGGGGGGTTCGTAAAATTGATGTACCTGCACATCAACTGACACCCCAGAGATGGCCCTGTCTGATAAGACTTGGTCTCATAAGTGCAGTTAGACTCCTGCTGTGATTGTTGTTCCCAACAAACGTGGTCTGGACTGTTTGTCTAATTGGAAATACAGTCGGTTGTCGCACTGTTGTTGGATAGAAATAATACCAGATCAACTGCTGTGGTTTAGTTCGACTATTTTAATATGTTGTAAAAATTTGCATTTTGGAGAATATTTCAACTATTCCAGAGAGATAAATGCCTGTGTGACCAATGATAGTGGTTATATTTTTAAGTTATTGTCATTTTAAAGAAAAATATATGCAGCATACTGTATTTGTAGAGAACAAAACATATTTTTCTATAACTATAAATATAATATTGGGCAGCAGTGGTGGCCTAGTGGTTAAAAAAGCAGACTTTCGTGAGCAAGGGTTGAGGTTCGAATCCACCAGCTGCACCTTATTGGATGACAATAAGGTGCGCTTATCAAATCCACATAACTTCACATAACTCTGGCTCACCATCCAGAGGAAGGCTCACTGTATGGTGATGTGTGAATTGGGTGACCGTCCTGGAGAATGCTGCCCCTGCGACCCAGATAAAAGAATGAAGATAAATTAATATATTAATTTGGAATCTGGAAATGTTAGGTGTACCAGATAAAAAAAGCCAAACGGGCCATAGATTAATCATGCCTGTTTTAGATGCATTCCTGAATCCGTTGTCCTCAGTTTTGAGACCTTTGCATTACCACAACTGCCACCACAACAATAAACTAAAGTATTATAATGGACTGGACTTGGTCAGCAGTTGCTACAGCAACAAGTCCATGCAGTGATTCGCAAAAATCAAAAACCTTTGCCACGTCACCATTAGACGTTGCTAAATGTTGCTTTATGTGCAAACCTCTCAGAACATTAGAAACAGGGATCACAGTAAATTGATTTTAAAGCTTGGTGTTGGCAGAAGGGTACAGCCATGTCACCCCCAAAATCCTGGAGCAGTTTTGGAGCCTTTTCACCATCGCCAACCAACAGAGCTACGCTGCACAGGTAATTAATATTTGAGAAAGGACCACGTGTCAGTTTCATTTCTCTAAAGAAGACAGATTTCAAAATGCAGACTCAGAGAGCAAATCCAGAAGCTCCGAGAAGTATTTCCAACGGAGTGCTGGAGTTGAATAATACTTGTCAGTATTCTGCGGTTGTAGAAACTGAAGATCTATCATCAATTTTGATTCTGACGAGACTGTCTGATGAAATAGAACACCATTTCAGGTAAACTGCTGTTCTCCGGGTTGTTTCGTAAGAGCCGGATGCCAGAGGCACGGCTTTTTCTGACAAAATCTACCAGAATTCCTTTTTTTTACTTGAACCCAATTTGCATGTGAATTGACCAAAGAATGAGTCACATCTACCTCTATGGAAAACCATTGTGTAAAACACTCTTCACCTTTGTATGAGTGGGTGCGATTATAGAGGTTTATTCAAAGTAAGAAAAGAAGACAGATATAAATCTCCCCTCTTTACTTTGGCTTGGAATATTCTATTTGGTTACACATTACTCATTTTGTTTGGATGCAGCTATAAAAAAAAAAAAAAAGAAAAGATCCATTTCTCTGATTTCACTTTGCTTTTGATTGTAAATCATTGAAGATGTTTTCTAATTGCTCAGGCAGAAACCTTTACTGAAGTCAGAAATCAAAAGATGTTTTAATGCACCGACTCCAAATTGAACCAGCGAAGCAAGGACGAGCTATAAAGTGCTGATGTCCCCGTCTTCCTCCCGCCCCTCTGGTGTCCTTTTAGAATTCACATTAAAGCTGGAGACCTTCCATGTCATTGCCATGAAACTAAAGCTTTGATTTGTCGTAGTGAGGGGTGCCAGCAAAACAAACCAGCAGAGGAAATAAATAAGACACAAATGAGTTGCTTTAAAAAGAGCCACGGCGCATAAAATGTGAACAGAAGCAGTTGACAAAACATTCCTTAATAGGCTTTTCATCCTGGCTGACTGAAACTGTGGCTGGATTTCTGTTACCACATCAATTAGTAAAACTTTTTTTTTTCTCTCCTGCACATCTCTCTTGCCCTTCTTTTCAGCTCTGAAAAGACTATGAAATTGCCACTGCCTGGCACACAGAGAAAAGCCTTTTATTCTGCTTGTCTTTCAAACGGGCGCTGGACAAAACAGGTTTTCCAGACTGCAGTTGGAGGCTATTTAGGAGGAGGAAGACACAGCAGTCAGGCAGCTGTCCAAAAAGGCTTGAACTGGGCGTGACAGCATTTGCATCATGGTCTCTATAGCCATATGGTACTCTGCAGATGAGATTACAATTACATTTTGACTCTAATGGTTGACTTAAATTGTCTTTTATTTCCCAATTTATTATCAGTTAGGTTCTGTGTAGAACCGAGACTATGTAAATGCAAAAAGAATATTCTTTTTTTTAGCAACATTTCACTCAATTTTTGTTTCTGATATTCTCATAAAACAACATTGCTTCCCTACACGGCTATGCTGATGACATGGCAATTTACTATCACTTTCAAGCAATTGGCATAGTGTTGTCTTCTTCTTTTCCTTCAGGGGTTCATTCAGGGGTTGCCACAGCGAGTTAACACCCCCCCCATCTTAACTTGGGGGGGTGTGACTTAATTCCTGATGCCCCCACCGCAACCACCAATCTCCTTTTTATCTCCTACCTGGTAGCTCCATCTCTAGGATCAGTCTTCTACCAATGTATCCACTGTCCCTCCTCTGAACATGTCCAAACCATCTCAATCTGACTTCTCTAGCTTCTTTTTCAAACCTTTCTGCCTGTGTTGTCCCTCTAATGACTTAATTTCTGATCCTGTCCATTCTTGTCTCTCCTAAAGAGAATCTCAGCACCTTTAATTCCTCCACCTCCAGCTCTGTCTTCTGTCTTCTACCTATTCCTACTGTCTTTAAACCATACATCATGGCTGGTCTCACAACTGTCCTGTAAACTGAAATTATTTTGTTTGGCCACAATTTTACACCAGATGCCCTTCCAACGCAACCCTCGCCGTTTATCCGGGCTTGAGACCGGCACTAGAAACACTGACTTGTGCTCCCTAGTGGCTGGTTTAAGCAATTGGCATAGTGTCATATGATACATATCTAGGCTCTATATTCATCCGAACCAGTTCTACATATTTCAGTTTTTCAATGTGTTATTGGCATCTTTGTTCTTGTTTCTTTGCTACAGACCTAGCAAGTGTTTGGTTAATACAAAAACAGCTGCTGCCACTGTGTGTGTGTGTGTGTGTGTGTGTGTGTGTGTGTGTGTGTGTGTGTGTGTGTTTACATGGCCACATGTGTCCCACAGACCTCACACAACTGTGCCTCCACATGGCCACAAGCTCAAAGTGAGCCCAGAGTGCTGATGGCATTAGTCTGCACAGTGGCCAAAGAACCAGCTGGCCACCAGCTCCCAGCCGCCCTCGTAGCCCTAGGACAGGCATGAAAGGGCCCCTAAGACCTCTGGGGAGTGCTTAGTGTCTTGTCGTCCATTGTGGTCCTAATGATCCCCCGCAGTCACACTCAGCATTCATAGCCGGCCATTATACAGGAGCGAGGGCAATCGTTTGGCTACGCCTGTTGGAGTTAAGAGTGGACGTGGCCTCCTGTTGAAAGTGTGAGAGCAGGTAGCGATCGCTTACACTTGGGGTTTGTTCCTCTCCGCGTCCTTAAACTATTTTAAACTGAACTCCTTTGTCTCTCCTCCACCTGTCCTGTCCTTTCCTTCTCCTTCAGTCTGGTCAGCTGCTGGACAGTATGGGGTTGACAGGGCCCTCCAGGCCCACCACGTCTCACCACCTGTCTGACTTCCAGCATACGAGGGGTCACACAAAGACACAGCAGACATCCAGAAGTCTGGAAGGCAAAAAAACACCCTGGGAGGCTGCTCTGAGCTGTGAGCCTAATTGATTTTTACACCTTTTTTTACACGCTGTAAAAATCTGCTGATTTACTTTTACTTACTGTACTTCCAAACTATAAGACGCTGTTTACATAGTCAGATTCTCTCAAAATGTGACAATGTGACATGTTGTGTGTTGCTTAAAGCACCTTATAAGTGTGCATTAAAGTCCAAAAATTACTGTACTTGAAACAGCCAGGGAAATGACCACGAAGCAGTTGTTTACTGACACTTATGTTGTTCCTAATGTTTTCCCATTGCCAACAATGAAAGACTCACAATATGGTGTACGTTTAGTGCTGGGGTGGCCAAACATTTTGGTTTGTGGGCCACAATTGGTCCTAAAACTGGACAGCTGGTCGAATTAGGCGCAGATGGAAGAAGCGTTCACGTAAATAAATGTCACGCTAAAAGGCTTTTAGTGTTTTCTTCAATGGGAATCTATAGGGAAAAACAAAGGCAGAAGTATAATCACATTACATTACACTCAGCAGGCGCTTGTATTGAAAGCGACTGCAAATTTTAAAATTTTAACAAGTGTGGCGTGCTGGAAAACCGGGCCAAATTTGGCCCCCGGGCCTCAGTTTGTCCATGCCTGGATTTGAGCAACAGTGTGAAACTAATTTTTACTGAGGTGACACATCAATAATACAGTCCCTTTAAAGGGCTGGTCACAAAAGCAATTCTATACATATATAATAATTACTAATTATTAGTCCAAAAAGTATTAATACATTACTTTCTACTGCACTTAGATATTATATGAGTAACAAACAATGATCCTTGTTGTGTAATAAAACAATATTAAATGTATCAGGTCAAGAAACTCAGTCTCAGTCTCAGTCCCCAAATGGAGCTACCAGGTAGGAGACAAAGAGGAGACCTATGGATACAGTGAGGACATGGAGGTAGTTGGAGACAGAGAAGAAAAAAAACAGAGGACAAGGTGGGATGGAAAATGCTGACTCGCTGTGGCAACCCATGAAAAAAGGGACAAGCCGAAAGGAGAAGAAGAAGATTAGGAGCAGTCATTCTCAACTAATGGGTCACAAGTCATTTTTGGGTCACAGAACCAGGCTATAGCGTTACAGTTACTAAAGTGTTACTGAATGTTATATTAAATAAATTAAAAAAAATTTCTTGGCTTACAGCTTGTCATTATGTTGGTTGGTCCAAAAGACAGTTGAGCCACTGATTTAAAGAATTTCCAAAGTTTTAAGGGTTCGATGGACCACGAGTGACGTGTGCGTAGTGTGTGCGACAAAACAAGTCATTTCTCACCCTGATCGTACAGTGATCTGCTAATGTGCCGGCGCTTTTCAAAAGACACATAAGTCAGAGCATCAGACAACCCTGTTATCAACTGGCCGGATGAAGCTCTCTGTTGTCCTGATCGTCTCTCAGGTGAACGGGGGCCAATTAGTGAGAGTCGTCTTTGTGTGGAGGTTGTACACGAGCTGACCTGATGCTCGGTGTCACAGTGGGTTCAAAGGGCTGACAGTGTCAAATAAAGTACCCATGGGGCCAACATGAGCGGGAGCACAGCCTCTGCTATGCAAACACTACCCTGCACCTCCCCCACTTTCCTCCCATCCTCTCTCTCCCCATCTCTGAAGCCATCGAGCTGCAAGCAGGGGAACGGGATCGTGCAGTGCTAGTGAATTTCTAATGTGGAAAAAAAAAAATAAAGACACACACACACGCGCGCACACACACAGTGAGGGAAACACACACACAAAAGTGATGAGGGAAAACTTTCGGAGATTAATTCAGGTTCTTGTGCAGGGAAGCAGGTAAAGTGTGGATTGAAAGTCAAGGAGTGGAGAGAGATTGTGTCTAGAGGGAGGGATGATGGGAGAGACAGAAATACAGTCTGAAAAAGTTGGGTAACTTATATCGATTGAACACATGGCTTCAATTCAGCCGTGCAGAAAGAGAAAAACTTTTTATTATCTTCCACGGCACCGCTGCTCGGAGAACTGTGCGGCAATAAACGTCATTTAGATCGGGATGTGTCCTAAATATCGTGATAGGGCTTAATAAAAGCAAGGTTGTTATATATTAACGGTCCGGGACCTGGTCTTAAAAACAGAAATGATGTATGGCCCAGACTAATGAAAACAATTTGTCTGTTGAAAGAGCAGCGGCGGTAATACACAGAAAGCCATCAACAAAGACCTATATTTCTGAGAAGCAGAGTCAAAGTGCAGCCTCTGAAAGACTCATTTTTGCCAGTGCTGATTTATTTTTTCACCGATATCTCAGCGAAAAAAAATAATAAAAAAATTCTGCCGACTATTGTCATGGGGGAATGCAAGTGATAAAACTTTAAGACTGAGTTTGGATTTCTTTGAACAATTGTAGTCGTGAGTGGCATTCAGAACTACGAGATTGATCGGAGTTGTCTTGCGGCTCGTGATTGTTTGTATTCAAGGGGGAGAGTAGAAAAAAATAATAAAGCACAGGCTGCAATATTTGTACCGGGTTTGGAGATCTGCAGCTGCCAGGGTTGTTTGCTTGATAAATAAAATAATAGTTAGACCAGTGTTCTCCAACCTTTTTCGCGCCACAGACAATTAAATGTCTTGTACTATTTTCACTGACTTGTTGTGAAGTTGTGGCAGATAAATACCCCTTAATGAAATTTAATTTCCAGTGTTCTGAAATATTTTCCTACCTATAAAATCTTCCTACCCGAATAAACTGTGCATGGGCACAAGTGCACACAGCCTGTAACTTTCTGCTACCAGACTGGTATAAAAAGTCAGAATCTTGTATCAATGACTCTACGTCAGTGCTTCCCAATCTTTTTCTGTTACGCCCCCCCGGCAAGAAGAAAACAATTTGCGCCACCACCCGCTCTCCACCACAACTATAAATAACAGCATTTGTCTATGAAATAGTTCTAGGTACACCTCTGCATAACATTGTATCCTTGTTGTCCTTTTTGAAAAACAAAAAAAGAGATATAGTTCAACTTACAAGGATGTGCAATTACACTTTATTGTAGTACAGTGGAAAAAAAGCATGTTCCCCAGGGTCACACGTGCCCCCCTCAGCCCCACACTTTGAAACTCCCCTGCTCTTTGTTATTTTGAGTTTATTGTTGTTGTCTCCACTGAGAAAATATTTCCTAATCAAATATAGTTGCATTATTGACGATGGAATCCAAGCCATTCTATATATTACAATTCTATAATATATACAATATTCTTTTATTGATATGGGTATGGATCAAGTGTAAGTAATACCCACATGGGGCCAAAAGGAAACATTATTTCTATACGTCCCGGCACCAATTCACCCACAGACCAGTATCCGGCCCCGGCCCAGTGGTTGGGTACCCCTGGATTGGACCATGAAGTAGGAGTAGGGGGTATGACCATCAGATGCAGAAGTCTATATTAAACACAATCAGATTAAATTGGGCTCAGAAATCTGTGACAAAGTAGAATGTGAACAAGTGTTACTTCAGCATAACCTCAAACTATTTTGCCAGTGAATCTGAGTGTATTTACCAGGCTGGAATGCCTTAATTGGGAACAACACCGACAACCCCGAGTTCACAGACTGGCTCATAAATTTAGATCTAAAAGTCTGCGTAATTTCATTGCCGCTGCTTCGACTTCCAGTGTTCATTAGGAAGTCTCGCATGAGTCGTTGGACACTATGGAAGTGCAACATTATATTCTTGCGGTGGCCTTTAGGGATTCTAATGACTCCAAGGAGGTGCACTAAACTGCTATTGCATTAGAATGATCAATTTGTGAATGGGCAGTTTTGGTCCTTCTGTGAATTTTTTATTCCATTAATGCACCTGCTGTGAAGACGGGAAATTCTCCTCTATAACGTTTTCTTTTGTCTCTGCAAAAGATCTGGGGAATTAAAGAGTGTTTCTGGGTCAATTTAATGCCAATTTACAAAACTATCAACTAAATGTTTATTATTTCTGTCAAAACCTGAGTTTCTGGGTTCATTTTTGTGCTGGATTTATAGCCTTCGACAATGTTATGGTACTTTTGGTTTTATACACGATATCTTCTCAGCAAGATGTTCATAGATTTTAGTTGTGAGATTTTAAGTATTTCACCTGGGGGTTTTGTATGCAGGCATAGAAAAAGACAGATAATTATATAAGACAGAAAAAAGTAGATTCAACACTGTCCACATATTAGCCTCCAGTCTTCTTTCTCGGCTTGTCCCTTTTGCAGGGGTTGCCACAGCGAGTCAACATTTTCCATCTCCCCCTGTCCTCTGTATCTTCTACTCTGACTCCAACTACCTCCATGTCCTCCCTCGCTGCATCCACCAATCTCCTCTTTGTCTCCTTCCTGGTAGGTCCATCTCTAGGATCATTCTTCTACCAATATGATCACTGTCCCTCCTCTGAACATGTCCAAACCGTCTCAATCTTTAGCGGTTTCTCCAATCCTTCCTGTCTGTGTTGTCCCTCTAATCACCTCATTTCTGATCCTGTTCATCCTTGTCTGTCCTAAAGATCAGCATCTTTAACTGCTCCACCTCCAGCTCTGCCTCCTGTCTTCTGACTATTCCTAGTGTCTCTAATCCATCCATCATGGCTGACTCACCACTGTCCTGTAAACCTTTCCCTTCACCTTAGCTGACTCTCTTCTATCACAGATCACTCCCGACACTTTCTCCAGTTGTTATTAGCCTCCAGTCTCATTACTCAATTTATCTCCAACTGAACTTGAAACCTTGTACATTCCCATACCCGTCCAACTGATTTTAATGTCCTCTCCTGAATCTCTGCATAGATTTATTGCTACTATAATTGTTTTACTAATCTAATATTCATGTCGGGAAGCAATTCTTATTTGTAGGGAATTGCATGTTATGTCTCTCACATACAAAATCTATGGTGCACAACACAAGCGTGTGCTGCAGGTCCTGGAGGGATGGGTGCATCCAGAATTGTGGACACATGCGCATGCACACACACAGACCCTCTCAGCAGTGAAGATAGGATGTTGGCCCCCCTGCAGCCTTACCTGCAGCCATGTCGGAGGCCACCATTAAAATTCAACAAGCTTATGCCTCCAACCCTGATGACCCAAGAGGTGTTTAGCATTCTGCTCACACCACAGCTGAAGCCCTGGCAATCCATCCACATCTCAGAGTCAGCTAAGTGCACGGGGAAACATTTTGGTTCTTAAGCGCACAGACATTTGTTTAGCTTAAAAGGAGGAAACGGTGTCGCCAGAAGGAGACATTTGTACTGTGAAAGAAGTATCTGAATGTTTACATCTGTCTCTTTCGCTCCGTCCTCTTTTCTTTGAGGTTCAAGGACACGGCTCCCGCTCCAGCAGAACAGAAGGAAAGTGCTGCAGCATCACTCAACTATTTCTTTTTTTTTCCCCTCTCTCTTCTACCATTATGAAGTGTCCTATTCAATAAAACATTCCTCTACCTTCTGCAACGAAGTGAAGAAAATAAATAACAAGGCAGGAGAGAGCCTGTGGGGGGAGTGACACAAAGGTTCACAACCGTTGTTGTCATTCCCAGGAGACTGGAGCAAGAAATGGAGGTGAATGAGGAGAGAGGGGTGAGTTGGGGAGGCGGGATGAACACTGTAAATAAAAGGAAATAGAAAAGAATGCATTTGTGACACGAGTCTCAAATGTTTCCCTAGGAAACAATTTATTAAAGCAAATATAATCACATGGTTATTACTTCAGTTCCCTTTGTTTTTGTCCTGTGATTGTGGAGTATTTCAACTATAAATACAAATTCCTACATTTTTGGGATTGTTCAATGTAATTACCCATATAAACTAAAACAACATTTGATGCAATAATACATGTTAGGGTACTGAATAAATCCATGACTCTTACAGTATATGGTCGAATTTGCTGCTGTTTTCTTCAACTTCTTGTTTGTTATAATGCCTGGTTCAACTAAACGTGCATTTGTTTGGACAAATATAATTATAACTACAAAAAATAGCTCACCAGAGTTTGTTTCAGCACTGATATCTTGCCAATTTTCAAGGTTTTCCTGATTGCAACCAAATTACGTTTGTTCTGACATCAATAGCGATGACATTGGACTTACAAAAACAGTGCATTTAGGCATTCTATGTTTGCCTGTTCATTGTATTCTTCAGGTAATACACTGTACCTATAGTACAAGGTACCTTTGTACAAGGCATTTAAATAAAATATTTTTTCTTTTATCACTTTTATCAATATTTTTTCTTTTATCACAATCTACTTAAACGGCACTAATGTCCTGAGTCAATTAACAGTTACAACAACTGAGTCCAGTGTTCCACAATCTTTGCGCCACTGACCGGTTAAATGTCTCGTACGGGTCGTTAAGTTGTGGCAGATAAATTCCCCTCAATAAAATTCAATTTCTGGTATTCTGAAATATTTTCCTACCTATAAAATCATCTTATCCAAATTATCTGTGCATGGGCAACAAGGTGCACACAGCCTTTAACTTTCTGCTACCAGACCAGTATAAAAAGTTAGAATCTTGCATCAATGATGATTGAATCCTAGCCATTATATTGTTAATATGGGTATGGATCAAGGGTAAGTAATAGCCAGATGGGGCCAAAAGGAATAATTTCTCTGCGGCCCAGAACCAATCCACCCACGGTCCGGTACGGGTCCTCGGCCCATTGGTTGGGGACCACTGTGATTTTATACAACCAGGTGTGAATTGTACACTTCCTTACAAACTGTACATATATTTCTCCCAGGTTCAGGTCTCTCAGCTGGCTCTGTCCATCCCTTCACCTTCTCACTGCATTTTCTATTATTTAAATGTTTCCTGTACATTAGGGGCAACAGTTGCTCCTGACGTTTTAATGCATGCTGTTTTATGAAGTGATCCTGGCAACAGTGTCACAATACGCTGAAATACACAGATATTTTTATGATCACCTTTGCAGGTGTGGCTTTCCGTGAATATTTATTTCCCTTCATCACTGGAAATGCATTTAAATCTTTCGGGGAAGATGCACTTATGTTTCCGTGCGGTTTATTTATTAGTGTTGCCGTGCTCGTGTCGTCTTGCTGAGAATCTATTCTGTCTGGAGGGGAGAAAGGGAGGCACTCATGAAGATTTCAGCAGACCTCACTACCTTTGAAATAGTTCTTTTCAAAAGCACCATGGCGTGTATCCATACATATTTCATTTCTATTGCTCGGTGCATGCCCAGGGAGGCAATGGGAATTATTTATGTGGACCAAGAAGAGAGCGAGATAAAGGAAAATAGAGATAGAGACAGAGACAGGCACACAGCGGGAGAGAGACAGCTCTGACGGCAAACTCTCCCACAGATTACGCGGGGCAGAAGCCAGAGAGATATGCGCTGGACTAATTAAACGTCCAAATTAAGTAATTAAGTCCATAGACTTTTTTTAAAATCCAACTGCCTCTGGTTAGAAATAATTAAGTCTCCACTTTGTTGAACTCTGGTGCTCGCTCCTTATTTCCCCCTCTGTGCTACACAATATTCTACAGGCTTGTTTTATAATAAGACGCCAGCAACGGTGCCAGCAGAAATTCGACTACAGCTTTTTTGACTCCGCAGGAGACTTTGGTCTATCACTGACCCTTTCACTAACAACTGAGTGCTTTGGTGTCCAGTCATTTTGAGAGAAAAGCCATCTCTCAATGTGAGACTGAACCGGTCTGTATTGTGTGATGTACAGCAAGAGCAGGTTCAGAGCTGCAGTGTTAAAAAGACGGTTCACACACTCACAAAAAAAAAACACTGTATTATTCAACCACTCAGCTGGGGACCGGTACCGGTCCGTGGGGGAATTGGTGCCGCGCCACAGAGAAATGTAATGTTTCCTTTTGGCCCCATCCGGTTATTAGTTACACTTGATCCATACCCATATCAACAAAATAACTGAACAATAGAATGGCTAGGATTCCATCATCAATAATGCAACTATATTTGATTAGGAAATATTTTCTTTTAACTCAAAATGATGCAGTCAAGGTTCTAACTTTTATACCGGTTTGGTAGCAGAAGGTTATATTCTGTGTGCACTTGAGAAATCCTTGTTGTGCCCATGCACAGTTAATTCAGGTAGGAAGATTTTATAGGTAGGAAAATATTTCAGAACACCGGAAATTTCATTTCATTAACACTAAAAGTCCTGTGACTGCGCTTTTATCTACCACAACTTAATGACTGGTCCGTGATCGGTCTGGGGTGCAAAAGAGGTTGGGGAACACTATAGAGCACAGGCATAGTAAATTGTTAGCAAGTTAGCCATTGAGAACTGTTAGCCAACATCTTATGTATGCTTTCATCTTGCAAAGTTATATCTGCAGGAGAAGAGGACAGGATTCTAATTCTCCAAGTTGCATTTTCTGCCCAACACTACTAATGCTGCAGGTTCAACAAGCCTTTGTCAAGTTTCCTAAAACTACAACACAACTACAACAAACGGAAAAAAACAATTGAAGCCTAATCCAATATACAGAGTACCGCCAGCAGATGTAAACAAAGCCGTCTTCTGCCTGTAGTGCTGCATGACAAATACTTCCTCTCTGTCTGCTAATTAGTTCCCGTGGAAAAGAAAATGGTATCTTAGCGCATATGTTGGGATGATAGGACCAGACGTTCTTAATAAATGTATAGGAGATGGTGACGTAGACACAGAACGCTGTAGGTCATGGACTTCACAAAACAGATGCACCGTATTAGAATGATGCAATGCTAAACATCTGCTCTTCTGCTGCAGTTCAGCCTGGTGTCAAGACACCACCAGACTACACCAACAGCCTCTTCTTTTCCTTCTTTTGCCCTTTTCCCTTCAGTCTCAATCTTTTCCGATACATTCAGTATACGCTTTCATTTAAAGGGACTTCCAACTTTTGGAGCGTTACAGTGGGTCATAAAAAAAAAAACAGTAAATGAATGAGTAGTAAGAAATAAGCCAAACGCTATCTTTGTTTTTCTTCTTCTCCTTTTAGGTCGTCTCTTTCACAGGGGTTTTCCACAGTGAGTAAACATTTTCCATCTCCCTCTGTATCTTCTGCTCTAACTCCAACTTCCTCCATCAATCTCCTCTTTGTCTCCTACCTGGTAGCTCCATCTCTAGGATCATTCTTCTACCAATGTATCCACTGTCCCTCCTCTGAACATGTCCAAACCATCTCAATCTGGCTTCTCTACCTTTTACTAAAAAAATATTGCATGCTAAAATATTTTCAAGCAGGAAAACATCTCACAGGATTATCCTCTTTTTTTTTTTTACGGCAAAGCTGCGCAGAGAAGCCAAATCATTGAGCACCATGCAGGCATGACATTCATTTATTGCGAGGTAGGGGAAGAGACAAAAAGAAAAAGTGTGTGTGTGTGTGTATGCATGAGTGTGAAAAAACATGCTTTGTGTGTATGAGTGTGCGTGGGGGGGCATATTTGTCAATTAGTATGTAAATTCATGCGTGTGCCTCCCTCAGATATCCAATCAGGCTGTCACCTCAGCGGGTGGTGTGATTATGAAGTCCCTATGAAGTGTGGCTCTTAGTCTGCTCCGCAAAAAGGAGGAGGGGGGCGAGGAGGAGGGGTGGGCTACAGACAAGGCCGCATGCTGTTTGGATGACCGCTTGTTGTTCCGTGTCTCAGATAAAAGATGTAAACTCAGATGTGATCTTACGACGGCGACAGATCACACCGCCGCGAACACGCTATGAACTTAACCAGCTTAAATGTCCTCCAGGACTTCCATGTCTCTGTGATGGAGCGGCTCTCTGTCGTTGGCAGACACGTGTGATCAGGTAAACAATGTGTCGTCTGTGCTCATGATGATAATTGTATTGTGTTTTCTTGATAACAAGAAAACAAAATCCACTGATTCTGGTTACTGGAATTAGTTCATGTCGCAACACTTTCCCACCTGTAATCGATGTGATAAAGCCAGTTCTAATGAGGTGACTCATTTTATAGAAGCAGATAAGGAAAAAAAAAAAACTAACACGTAAAAATGCATAATTCCTAAATGCTAAAAATGCTTTTATCCTTCCCAATGCCATCTATAGGGAAAACATGGGCATTGCAAGGAAAAGGTAATTAAGTATAACGTCCATAGAAAATACAAAACTCTTATATAATTTGTAGAAGTATGGTGGGCCAGATCACAAGCTAAACGGGCTGCCTTTGGCCCACCTCAGTTTGCCCATGTGGGTTCCTGTATCGGTCCATGGGTGAATTGGTCAGCACTTCAGAAATCCTTGTTGTGCCCATGCACAGTTAATTTGGGTAGGAAAATTTTATAGGTAGGAAAATATTACCGAACACCAGAAATTTTAATTTATTAAGGGGGATTTATCTGCCACAACCTAGGGAGTTGCGCAAAAAAAGGTTGGAGAACACTGGTTTCGACTCAAATTCATTACTATTTAAACTTTTGGTTCAAAGATGTGATTTTAATCCAAAGCCGCTTCAAAATTAGGTTCATCAGCCACATCTCTACTCCATTGCACAAATGTGAAAGCAGTTTGGCCTACATTTACTTGTTTTTTTTTTCAGCTGTTTTGTCAGTTTGATTAAAACAATATCCAGGATATAACAAATCTGAAAATGACAGTTTCAATAGATGTTGCCAAAAGAGTCTTGTTATTAAGGTTATTTCATTTAACAGAACCAAAGCAAATGAAAAATGCTCTCACAGCAGACTCCTCTTCCTTTCATTTTCACTTTCACCTCCTCTCTAGTCCCTCTTTTGTCACAATCTGTCACTCCCCTCTGATTCATGGGTGGCCATATACCTGCCCTGGATGTACACACCTCCTATGTGTGCATATAGGTGTCTGCGAGCATCAAGGCTGTCAATGCTCTCTCTACCTGTCACCGGGGGAAATGGCTCGTGAGAGATTAAAGCTTTGTCTTGTCATAATGAAAGGTTAGAGTGATGGAAAGATCCGAGTCTGAAAGGAGAGGGGGAAAAAAGAGAGAGGAGGGGGGTGTAACAGGGGAGACTGAAAATGGAGATCAGAAGCGTTCGAGCATCAACGCAGCGAAGTTTGGGCTTTTTTCTTTTTCTGCATGAAGTCAATGGGCAAAGGACAGGCAGCCACTCACAAGTGTTGCCTGGATTCTCCATTGTTTTGTCTTTTATTGTTGGTACATAGAAAAAAATGCATAATAATAATAATATTTAACCTGACAAACTTATATACATATATGATATGTTATGTCATGTTATATTGTGTTGTACTTATTTGCCAATGATACGAAAACAAGTGTCCTCTGATGGTGTATACAACAGCTCCCCCTAGTGGCATCAATAAATCAAACCAGCCATACGGCCCAAAACTTCCTTCTTCCTTCTTGGTGGTAGCTGATGGGGGATTTTCTACAGATGTGAATCAGCAGTGGGCTCATTTGTCAATTTTATTTTTAAAAAACGCAATGGAATGTGAATAATGGGAGAACGCATTCTTTTAAACCCCTCCCATTTCCACTGTAGCATATTCTATCCTTTAACAAAAACTTTCTTTTACCAATGGCTTCCAAAGTGTATGCTGACTCCTTAATCTTATCGCGAGGTCATAGCAGACTGAAAGAAAAGGCAGGTTTAAAAAGGTGTTCAGAAAGACCAGGGTCACTGAGATAAAAAAAAAAAAGTCTCAACAGAACAGGTTGAATTAAAGCCCTGGACGCAGTTGTCAACAGCAAGGATTCAACTTCTCTTCTGGTATTCAACACTATAGATGCCATTAGTGTTCTTTTAGAACCAACGCCATCAGACAGCGACAATATGTCATGTGACGACAACCTTGAAAGTCAATTAAGGCTGGTAGCTTTAAATCGCTGTCCTGATGATGGAGACGTATGGGAGGGAACAGCAGGTCATTGTGTTTAAGCCTCTGACCTTGTATTACACATGTTGTTCTGCATCCAGGAACGATAGCTGCTCCTTCAATCTCAGGCTGACGGCGGGCTCATTTACTATGCAAGTGCAGATGAAGGGCAGGGCATCGTTCATCATCATTTTTCAGGAGCTTGAGGATGATATCCTCCCATAGTGGCTGAATACACACTAGACCACTTTCATCAAGAGGATGGAAGAAAAGTAGGAAGAGAAAGTCCCCCTTACTTTCTGATGGATCTCATCCAGGGTTAACAATATCAGAAATCAGTCAAAGTACAGAAACAGGAACATTTGAACTGCCCATGTATATAAAATCTTTCTATCTTAGTTCCATGTACAGAACTTTAACATTTCAAGAATTCATTTTTTTGTACTACAAGAAATATTTTCTTATGGCTGCATATAGTATTTTATCAATTCACAACATTTCCAGTTGATATGAGTTCTATTAATTCTCAATTTTGGAAACATTTTTTTTCACAAGATATAGCTAGGTGTGCCTTGGAAATTATCAAATTGTGCTTTTTTTGTTTTTGGTAACATAAATAAAGTAAATGTGAATTGTTGTGAATTACATTGTTTCCTTCTGTGTTTTTATATTCCTATTTAGAAAACTGTGATTACAATTACTTTATATTGTTAATAAAGGCTTAATTAAGATGGTTTGGACATGTTCAGAGGAAGGACAGTGGTTACATTGGTAGAAGAATGATCCTGGAGATGGAGCTACCAGGTAGGAGACAAGGAGGAGATTGATGGGTGCAGTGAGGGAGGACATGGAGGTAGTTGGGGTTAGAGATGAGGATGCAGAGGACAGGGGGAGATGGAAATTGTTGACTCGCTGTGGCAACCCCTGAAAAAGGGACAAGCTTAAAGGAGAAGAAGAAGAAGGTGTGCCTTAAGATTTTCCATAGTCTGCCTTAGCTCAAAGAGGTTAAAAACACTGCATAATTCATAGTTACATCCAAAAATTTTTTACTAAGTTTCACTGAACCAAAGATTTGCTCCTAGTTTGCAAACCTAATTATATTGTACTATTATTTATCCTATATAATCGCAACTTCATTGTAACTTTGCTACCTTTTATCATCTACATCAGATGTGTCTCTGACATCCACAACACAGTTTCCTTGAACATAACCCTTGACGTATTAATACATGTTACTGCAGTTAATAATTACTTAATTATAGTTATAACTAAAAATGATTGATTACTGCTGTGTAATAAAACAACTTTTAATTCATCAGGTTAAAAAACATTGCTCTATGGACAAATTCAAAAGCCTTGTCAAGCTCCCGCAGGACATACCAAATGATTTTGCCAGACGTATTTGGCCCCCGTTCCCTGAGTTTGACACATATGAACTACATCATCGCCAAAAGCAATTACAGAACTCAAAATTGTTCAGAAACTGCGGTTGGTTTCACAAACTGCAGCAGGATCCATTTGTGTCCACTTGTTTCAGATTGACAATGGTCTGTCCCTTTCATTACTTCTCCCGCTGTTTTTTTTTTACGTTTCACGGTCGTGAAACAGATTGGCCTTAGCAGCATCGGCCTGGCAAAGCGTGAACCCAAACAAGCTTCCGTAACGCATCGGCCACCGCTGCCACGGCTGCCTCTGCTGCTAGCCTGCGTGGCTGAAAGGAGGAAAACGCTGGCTGTTGTCTCCTCGGCTCTGCTCTGCACTGGCATCACTATTTTACAAGCACGCAGTCTCATTACAGAACCATATGCTTGGTAACGATGAAAGCTGTGGGTGCATCCCGTGTATGAGATGGGATGCTTAAATTATTAAATACGCCGCCGAGGCTTGATTCAGATGTGGCAGGCAGCCCAGTTCTCACACACACACACAAACGCACACACCCTCTCCTACACAAACACACACACACACACACACACACAGAGACATAAAGGCATAAGGGGAAAAACTTCAAACACCTTTCTTGTGCATTTAGTGTAATGAACAATGCCTTAATTGAGATTGGCTAATTACCCAATTTCAAGATAATTAATATGGTCCTAATTAGCATATGTAAATGGAACGTTGCATAATTGAGAATGCCTGTTTTGAATTAGGTGGCTCTAAAGTGAAGCGGCACATGAAAAGGTAGGGAGCAGCCATTAGCAGTTTGATGCCACATTAGCAAAGGGCCATCATTCAAAGTGCCATGATGGAGTCCTCAGCATCACACAGATGTTCTGAAACATTATGGGATGCTGTTGATCATTGTTGATATGTTTTAGGGAGCTCGGCTAATTACAAGTCATTACCTACTTATCACTTTTGTGCTGCGACTTAGGCGGAAATGAAAACAATCTTCGGTGCCGGAATTAACGTCGGCTGCACAAAAGACGAGCGGTGCTGATGCGTGCTTTCAGCATTCAACTCGTCTGTGTCCTTGGGGCATTGTCAGCAAAAATGTTGCTGCAGCCAAGATGCTTTCACTTCAATGGTATAGTTATTATTATGGATTATGCATATTTGGTCGGCGTGGGTTGCTGATCAATTAATGGAAACGCTGCCATTGCACTGTCAGGGTCTGCACCTGAGTGGAGAACTGACTGGCTGTCGCATTATGACGGATTGGAAAACAGGCAGGACATTTCTACATCTTCTGTTTTCTCTGATGTAGTGGTTCTCAACTGGTCTCACTCTGGGCCACACATTTTCCTGTTATCGTTAAGTTGCGACCCACTCTCTATCGGCCAAAAAAAAAAAAGAGTTTCGATGGTTTTTATGCTCTCATTTGCGAGCACTTGGTCACACATAAGGCATTGAGGTATTTGCCTTTATCTCTAAGCGAAAAACCACATTTCAAATATCCCGGGTCATATTTTCTCTTTGCCATCTTGTCTAATTGCAACAACCGTAAATTGTGTGATAGCTGCCACGGTTGCCGAAAGAGGGGGCTCCACGTGTCTTACATGTGCCTTTCAAAATGTGCCAGCTTCACATTGTTTAGCTGATTTTTGAACAGCTGTTTGTGACCCATTCAGATCCAATGCTCTAATGAAGCTCGAGAAAAATCGATTTTCTATGCTTTCAGATCAGGTGTGTATAAACTTTTTGACTCCTGGTCCACAATTAGATCTGAAATTTGTCGGGGTGCCAAATGAAGCGCAAATAGATAATGAATAATAAGGATAATAGGTGATGAATCACAGGTAAAAGCCATGCAGAAATACTTGCTAAAATGCGAAAATACTTTTATCATTTGGCAATACAAATAAAAAACGTTAAATTTGCGACAGTGGTTACCTAGCAGTTTAGGAAGTGCAATTTGCTGTGTAGGGCCTTAAGTTGCCACTGGGGTGTTCTTAGCAAAGCGTCATGTCGACGAGATGTGAGATCCCTGCAAATTCTGACACACAACTCCTGCCCACCCCACCTGTGTGTACCTGATGCTGCCCAACACTGGGTTGTCTGACCCCTGGGTGGTGAAATAGCACGTCCTCGGTTCGAGCAAATATTGATCTGGTAGCAAGTGGCAGTTGACTGAGGGGGGCTCTAGGGCAGCGGTAATGGGAGAGCCAGGGGGCACCGAGGGGCCAACCGAGCACCTGTCTAACCCAGCTGGTACAGAGACTCCCCAGGCACACGGAGGACCACGGCTGTCTAACTGACAGACACCCACACCGGGGCACACACACCTCAGCTCTGTTACACACTTACTCGGTTCTGCCCCCCCCACCACACACACACACACACACACACGCACATTCTCTGTGTTATTCATATGACCTGTCCAGACCGGTGACATCAGTGCTGTCAGGACACGTTGTATTCAATCAGCACTATTGTCACTGAGTTGCACACACACAGGTCACCACTGCTTCCCACCTTGGCATGTGGTTCTTCCAGTGTGAGTTCTTCTTCTCTCCTTCCTGCCGTCTTTGTTATCCAGGTCCTGTCAGATTTGCCCCCCTCTGCTGTCAGTATCCTTATGGCTAACTACCTCCACGTACCCAACTGTCATCCTCAAGACTCTTGCCCCATACATTGTCCTAGGGTTGGAGCTAAATGGATCGTTGGGTAACTTTGATTATTGTCATAGTAAATGAGTTTTTTGTGCCTTTTCAGAAAGAACCTTCACTTTGGTCTATATCACAGGTGTCAAACTCTGGCCCAGGGGCTAAATCTAGCCAGCAGTGTAATTATTTTTGGCCCGCAATATAAAATCAAATGTGTCTAAAAATCAAAACTAAGCCCACCAATATGAAGCCTTTACTTCAAGTGTCCCAAACTTGCGGCCCATGGGCCATTTGCTGCCTTTGGAATGGTGATGTGAAAGTTAAAGTTATAATATTTTATAGATTTGTTCTCCACATTTTATAGTACTGGTTCAGTGTTGCACTGCACGGAATCTATGGGAAACTGATTTTAAATATTTTTTTCTTTTGTGTTGAACACTGAAAGTTGACGCAGCCATTGGTGAAATGACAGTGTGTATTATTTGAGTTTGAGAACACTGCTTTACATACGCTTAGAATTTGTTATATTAATAATGCATGCTTTTTGTCATAGCACATACATTTTGTTCTGTAATGAAAGGTTTGCGTTAAAAAGGGAAAAACTACAAAGAGAACGAAAAGGAAACCAATACCACTGATGTGTGATTCATTTCTATTATAGTTTCTCATGTGTTGATACTACGAGTCTTTGGCAGCTCCACATTTAGTGTATATTCAGTTTATAAAAAAACACTATTTCATATCCAGAGAGAAGGGAAACCATGCACGTTTATACTTAATTTCTTTAATGTATATATTGAGTTTGGCCCGTGACATCATGCCATTTTTCAACTCTGGCTCGCTGTGAAATTGAGTTCGAAACCTCTGGTCTATATACATACTGGGCCCCTTACTGTACTCTGTACCAGGGGCCATTATCTATCTGTAGGGAAACAAGGACAACATATGGGTAAGTACATCCTTTCACTGTGTTTTCATGAGTCTTTGTCCAGTGGGAAGCGGAGAGTGATAAAGTACTATGGCCAATACTGTAATAAAGAGTATGTCTTGATGGGTCCCTGATGATTTCTCCAGTCACAAATAAATTAGGTATGGATGGAGTGAAGTGGACAGACGGACAGATGGAGAGCAAAGGATTTTTGTCAATGTCGCTGTTACTGTGCGACAAGTCTGCCGTCAGGACCCGGGGTCGTAAAATAAAAAAAGATGGCTAAAAGCTAATGTCAAGAGTTATGTGGAGCTGTCATCTGCTATTAGAGAGGATTATTGCCACTGTCTTGACTTGGAGATGGATGTGAAAAGGACGAGTGAGTAGCACTGTGATGAGAGGGACACACAATGGAGGGCAACAGGGAGCATGTGAATGGAAAGGCACTTTGAATGTCCTTTGGACGTTTAATACATTGACAGGAGAAGGAGAGGCTTCTGCTTTGGCCCTGTGTTGACAAGCTGACGCCAAGAGGGTTTAAGCTGCTCCAAAGGCCCCGGCTGACGGCACCGTGCTCTTTAATAACTGTCACTGCATATCAGGCCAAGTCTGAGTGATTACCAATAACAATATCGCTGGGTTTTCTAATGGCCTCTAACTAGTCCCAGATCTCATTAGCCTAATACACCTAAAAGCACAGAAGTAATTAGGTAAGAAATTATTTCATCTGAGCCATTAACACAAGAAAAACAACATTATGTTCAAATAAAATTAAAATACACATTTATTTTAATTTATACATACATATATATATATATATATATATATATATGTTACCTGCATATTTCTGATAATTGGTACTAAAAGTACATTCGTTTGAAAAAAATAATAACAAAAATTGCTCAAAAGACTTTCCTGTTTATTGTATTCTTCAGGTAATATACCTTTAGTTGTAAGAGCATGAAAATGAACAATAAGAGTTGAAGAAAAGAAGGTGGTATCATACCATATAATTATTTTTAATTAATTATGCATTTAGGGGTCATGTTATGTAGGGGTAAGAGCCATCGTTTAATTCCATGAACAATATTTGTATCACTAATATCCACTTGAATGAATTTGGAATCTGGAGATGTTTGGTTGATTGACCTGATTAAAGTGCCAAACGGGCCACAAAAGACCCCCAAGTCATAGACTGCCTGTTTTATATGCATTCCTGAATCGGACTATTCTTGAGTAAAAATTAAAATACACATTTATTTTAATTTATGTATTTACATACAGTATATATACACATGTACAGTATATATACATGCATTTATACAGTATATTTCATGCATATCACTTATACTTGGTACAACTATAAGTACCGGTACATAATAAAAATAAACAAAAGAAATAGAAGATTTTCTATTATTATTAATACATTTTGCATTTAGGGGGTTGTGTTACGCTGGGTTAAAAGACGTTCAATTCCATGAGCAATATTTGTATCACTTGTATCAGCTCTAGACAACTTTTTTAAGTCTTTAAATCATCTTTTGTTGATCAAACCAAAAAAAAAAACACAGCAACCAAATAATGTTTCCGACACATTCCAGTACCAACTAATACATACAACTTCAAGTCAATCAACAAAAGGAGCAGAGGAGCCATAAAGAGGATTGACTGCTGTGGACTCATTGGCGCTTAAGGGGGGCCAGAACCGAAGGGAGTTAGAGGGCACTAAATCTGACAGGGTCCTAGGGGGGGTGAAGAAAGACACATCAATCACATGTGTGTGTGTGTATACACATGTGTATGTAAATGTATACCCAAACACACACCCCATATATGCACTGGTGTGATAGAGAGGAATAGTGCATAAATTGTAAGATGAATGGTTATTATTAATGGCAGGAGTCCATTCAGACGGCAGAGCAAATAGTCTATACACACATACACACACACACACACACAGGGAGCACACTGTCATCTGTCATATCACATTTACATATTATCCTCAGACAGCCGCCTACACACACACACACACACACACATTCATCTTGACATATGCAGCTCTGTGTTTATGGGAAGATTGGAGGCATCAGTGAGAGTGTGATGATGTCTCTCACCATGTGAGTGTTGTCTGATAGTCCTGTTAATGGGTCACATATGAGCACCACACAAAAGCTTTGCAGCAACACAAACAACAAATGAGAGTTATTCATAAATGATTTGATAAATAATTTGGGCCACAAGAGAGATGTAGTGATGTCACTGAGTTTTTTTTTCTTTTTCTATACATCATATTTTATCATACTATCCTCACTTATCTATCTAACCCTAAAATAATATTTATGAATGCATGTTTGTTAATTTATACCGCCGACTTTGCTATCACAGTTCTGAGGGTTTTTTAAATACTTTAATATTTTTTATTTTTATACTTTTAGAGTTTACTTATATTTAAAACACATTATTTTCATGATCAAATAAGCATAAAAAAGAGAAAAAACTGTAAAAAAAAAAAAAAAGTAGTACAGAAAATACATGAAAAGTAAT
>JAFBJS010001967.1:64865-131704 GCA_016785265.1 Paraplagusia blochii
CTTTTAGATTTTACTTATATTTAAAACACATTATTTCCATGATCAAATAAGCATAAAAAAGAGAAAAAACTGTAAAAAAAAAAAAAAAGTAGTACAGAAAATACATGAAAAGTAATTTTTTCTATCACTTACCTACAGGGTATTGCAAGAAATAAGGTATATGGAAAGGAAACAAACTCCTTGTCATTGTGACATTGTGATTCACACCACTGCACACAACGAAATGTGACCTCTGTATTTAACCCATCACCAAAGTGAACAGTGGACAGCTTTGAATCTCAGTGGGCTTGTTCGAACCTCCATACCACTAAATTACAGCTGAGGTGCCCTGAGCATGTTACCACACTCCGGGCAATGGCAGTATATATATATATATATATATATATATATATATATATATAAAATTATACTTTTCATAATGAATTAGGATGAAGAAAAACAGCACAAAAATACATTAAAAGTTATTTTTTTTTACCTACCTACAGGGTATTGCAATAAATAAGCTGTATGTAGAGGTATAAATGTTTTGTGTAAATGTTCCGTGGTTTTTGCCATATATCACGTACTATAATGCCTCCTAGAGGGTTCATATACATATTGTTTCAAACATGCCACTGATGTAAAAGAAAAACAGGAAACCCCTCCTCCCTCCTGCCCTTTGCATTTTTATAAGCGTCCTCATAAATTACTAATGAAATATGCATTACAATCTGTTAGCGTCCAGACCATGACGACCAGCCTGAGAGGAATCCATTTCTTAACTACACCAAGGTGTGTGTATCGGAGATGGGAACGGGATCTTTACTATAGCAGACACGTCTAACTAATGTCTTCCACTTAGCAAACTATAGCGATCAATAGCTATATCATAATAGTGTATGTACATAATTTATGATTTACTATTATTTTAATGCATCAGATTGACCAGTGCACTACAGCCAACCACACTCTGTGAACCGCTGCATTATTAGGTTAATGTATTGTACATGGGGAAATACTGCAGAGAGACGGAGAGGGGAAGTGAAATCAATGGCTTAAGAATTTCAAGTCTTATTTAAAGCACAATTTATGTTAAAACTGCTACACCATAACACAAAAAAATATAAATATTATATCTGAAGCACCTAGATGAAGACTAAACATACCTATTTTAAGTGTTTGTAAACTAAGCATAGTACAATCACTATTAACTACTGGATACACCTCTGTATGAAGTACTGAGCAAGCGTTTTAATTGTAGCATATAATTAGAGATTTTCTCTTCTATGGCTATGGGTTCCTTTAGGCTCATTAAGTGGAACAAAAACAAAGGCATAAATGTTTATAGGGGGTTTGTTGTCAACAACTACAGTAGATATTTTCAGAAATCTTGTGTTTGTAAAGGGGCACCAGAAGTGTTTTTTTTTACAGTTAAAGAATACAGTTGAACTTTATTTCAGAGATTTCAAAGACATGTCTGAATCAGTGCATGGTAAATGTTTTCTTAAGCCTCTCAGATGTTTTTCCTTTTTATTCTTTGCGTGTCTCCTCTTGGAGTGGAACGACACTTCATTTCTCAATTGAGGAACTTCATCAGTTTCCTGTTGTTATAGGGGGAAACAGATCAGAAGTTACACTACTCTTCCTAGACTCCCATTCACATCTGACACAAAAACTTCTGTCCCAAAATGGTGTGATCAAAACAACTCTTCACACCTTTGTCCAGTGTTGAAGGGAGTGGTCTAGAGGGGTAGAGTTCAAGAGTTCCCTCTGACATCAACCAGAAACTGATAAAGTTCCTCAGTTGATAAATGAAACATCTTTCAACTCCAAGAAGAAGCTCAGTTGCTTACAATTAAACTTTCTGGATATCATGACCTGGATGAATGAGAATCTTCATAGACTTCTGGTAGTCATCATAATACAGACGTTCTATTCAGGCCACCCAGAGCCTGACTCTGGCGAGGGTCTTCAGTTTCACAGAAGATCGCACTTTTCCCACCCTAATGAAGTTGGCCTGTGATACAAGTCCACTGAAGATCCAATTCATCACTCCAGAATTGGGACCGGACAATTGACAAGTTCACTTCAATGCTGCGAACAAGACAAGAGAGACTTCGCCGGTGTCAGTCTGACTGTATCTGTTGTAGGAACTGGTACCTGTAGATAGTTGATGCTGACCCTGTGCATTGTTATTGGACCTGCAGAGAAAGTGTGCAAGTAGATGCATCAGCGTGTGTGAAGTACATGTCGTGGACTGTCTCGTCTGTGACAAGTGTCTGAAGGGATCGTACCTCCGCACATACGCGTGCGCACGTGTGGAGAAGTGCGATGGTTGTTTGGGTGTTGATGTGTGTGTGTTTGCGCCCTCCTCTGTGCACGCAGGTTTACATGCGTGTAAGTGCGGCTGAAATGAAAGGCAAGAGTCCCATCTGTTGTGGTGTAATGACTGTGCTATTTGGAGGCAGGAAAGGTTTTGGTGCGAGAGCAGCTGGTACCTCGCCCGGTGACCTTTTAGCATTCCTCCTCTCACCATCTGACAGATGTGTCAACTCGATTATTTCAAAAGACCCTGAATAAATAAGCGATTGGAAGAGAGCGCCGCCTGCGCACTGGGAAAGAGAAAAAAAAAAAAAAAAAAAAAAAAAATCGATGAGGCTGGGGCTACAGGGACACACACAAACACTCCCACTCAGATGTACACACATGTGACCGTAGACGTATTCAGAAATCCACCTGTTCTCTTAAAACACTCACTTTCAAAGCTCACAAAACCAAAATAAGAACATGAGCTGTAAAGAGCGCAATCGAGTTCGCCATTCAGTGACGCAGTCTTTGATAGCGAAGGTGAGCGGACAGTTCACTGCCGTGCTGCGTCTGTCATTTGCTAGTTTACGTTGCTCTTTCAAACTCTTTCTCGTCCAATTGTCTGCTGTCGACTGGTAAAGGGGGTACAATGGGGTGAGTAGAATGCCATTGTCGTCAGGGTGCCCTTGGAGCACCGCTATTAGCTGCCTGCAAGAGGAGGGGACGGAGGGCGGCATGGTTGGAGGCCCCAGGTGTCGTTGGGAGGCCGACAATGGACACTCATTCCCCGGTGGAATCCACAGCGGGCGGAGGGGAACGGGGGATCTGTTGTACAAACTGCATGTGTGCGTGTGTGTGTTTGCGTGTGTGGAGGGGCAGGGGGCTAATTGACTCACTGAGTGATTGGAGGACTGTGAAGAGGCGACCGCAATCAGACCTGCCCTGATAGAGTTTGATGCCTCCCTAAATAGTTTTCAAATGGAGGAGCAGGTGCTGTTTTTCCAAACCAATCCCCACTGCCAGCGAGTGAAGAAAAAGCACGCTTGTGGCTATGTGTGTGTTTGTGTGCGTGAACCAGTTTGTCTCTACCCAGGTGATCGCGTTGGCTCTTTTGTTATGGTAAGAAACGTTATTAGGCAACGTTTCGCGCATGAACTCTGACATTTTTATTCCATTTATTAACTTTGGCCCTTTATGGCTGCTCTTAAAGAGCATTTTAATCATCTTGGCAGCCCTGGCCTTATTTCATCTCGTTATGAAAAATGTACAAGGACACACAACAGAGAAAACTGCAGGTAACGTGCCTGTTGTGTATGCTTCCTGCCAGTTAGAGGGTTGTTGGACAATGCTCATAATTCTGAAGTAAACTTTAGCCGTCATGAGGTAAAAAGTTGTCATATGACGCAGTTATTAATTCTAACTGTTAGTGGGGAGTAACAGAAGTTATATCCTGTGAGTGAGGAGAAAGGGGTGTTACAGGTCCTTCCCGTTGAGTGGACCTGCGGGGATACTTGTGAAGTGTCTGTTGGGGTATTGATGGGTCGTTATCGTCATTGTCAGAGTGGTTTTGGTCACACGCCCCTTCAAAACCACTCCAACAATGACGGTAACGAACCATCAATACCCATCCAAATGTCCAGGTGACTAACTCAACTCTTCAACCTTGACCATGACCTGGATGAACGAGAACATTTATTGACATCTTTGTGGTCCAAGTTTAAGTGCTTGACAACAACTTCCAAACAAACTGAAATAATGGGAGACCTCTTGTTGCACAAAAAAAGGAAAACCACAGAGGGGTGATGGTGCTGCTACAGAATAAAATTGTTGTGTCTGAATTTGAAGAAAAGTCCTTTAACGCTCTGGTCTAAGGCTAGGTTCACACTGCGCCCTGAAACGACCCATATCCGATTTGTTCAGAAATCCGTTTTTTTTCGTAGGTCGTTCACATTTTCCACTTATCTGGACTAGTATGCGATCTCCAATATGAACGGGAAACGACTCAAATGAGTCCCGCATGCGCAAATTGACAGGTATAAGCGCGTCTACGTAATACATAAACAAAGCTGGAGCAAGTTTGCAAAGTTGTAAAGCATGGAGATAAGACGGTACCTCGCGATGTGGTTTCTGTGGCGGCGGAACTCAGTCAACAACCTGGTATTGGAGGAGATTAAGCAGGAGGGTAAGGGCTTCTGGCGCTGTGTGGGGCAACAACAGCAACGTCCATTGAAAGGGTTATATGGACGCAGAGTCGCAGCCAGGAGTGGTGGGATGTTGATGTGCAGCGCTTCTTCAGCTCACGAGAAACACCTTCACCAACCTCTGTGAGCGACTGCGTTGGTGCCACTGTCTCGGGAGGACACGCAACTTCGGCAGTAGTTTATGTAACAGCTGTGACTGTTACATTCATTTCAATATATGAAAAAATGTTGTCCAGCCATAATATGTAGTGCCTTAATTAAAGTATATTTAAGGATAGGATAGAGTCAGTGTTATTAGTATCCCCCGGCTTCACTTCAGTGGTGATTCTACAGATATGACAGATATGGCTGTTTTTTCACATACAAACACACGCGTGTGTGTGTGTGTACGCAATGTAAACATGCGCCCTGCTGCGTCAGCTGTTGCGGCTCTTCCTAAATTCTGATGGAAACTAGATGAACGTCAGTTGCGGTGACAAACAGCCCGAGGCCCGGGAGTCACATGACAGTGTTTGTCTGCCTGTGATTGGTAGAAGGCGACCGGCCAGGTCGCATGAATGCGACTCAGCCGTTCAGACTGCAGTCGCATGTGAAAAAATCGGATCTGTGTCATTCATATTGTCAATAACAAATCGGATAGAGGTCGCATATTGGCGAAAAAATCGGATTTGGGTCGTTTCAGGGTGCAGTGTGAACCTAGCCTAACATACTGGGGATTTTGAGGCACCCCTGTCTTTTCATCTCTTTCAGCTTGTATGAAATAGGCTTCTTCAAATCATAATCATCATTGATTTAAGGAGACAAAGACGTTTTTGTTGTGTCTATAAGGATGTGATAACGTATTCTGCTCTTTTTCCTGCTCAACAATTATCCTGAGGACACTATAAACTGGCCCTAGGATCTGAAAACACATGTGGTGGAGTTTGGTGGCTCCAAACATATGTAACAGCAACTTGTTCTTTCTTCTTCATTTCAGCTTTTTTTCAGTGGCTTCCACAGCGAGTCAGCAATTTCCATCTCCCCTTGTCCTACACTACCTATCTCCATGTCCTCCCTTACTGAATCCATGAATCTCCTCATCTCCTACCTGGTAGCCCCATCTATAGGATCATTCTTCTACGTGTATCCACGTCTATCCACCGTCCTTCCTCTGAACATGTCCAAACCATCTCAATCTGGCTTCTCTAGCTTTTTCTCCAAACCTTCCTGTCTGTGTTGTCCCTCTAATCACCTAATTCCTGTCCTGTCCATCCTAGTCACCCCAAAAGACAATCTCAGCATCTTTAACTCCTCCACCTTGAGCACTGCCTCCTGTCTTCTTCCTATTCCTAGTGTCTCTAACGCATACATCATGGCTGGTCTCACAACTGTCCTGTAAACCTACCCCTTGTAACAGCAATGTTTGTGTAAAATATTAAATGGATGGAAGTTTTGCTTTCAAAGACAGCCCAAATCTATACAGTTCAAACCTCAGCAGAAGTTCAACAGGAACATCGAGGTTTCTGCCCGCTGGGTCAGGACCATGCATTATAACTATTGTCGGCCCTGGACTCCTGTCTCTGTGCTTCAGTCACCACAGCAAATCCGCCCAATCTATCATCTGCATTGATCTACGATAATGACAGATGGTCGTTATGGGTGGGAGAGACAGATTGCCTTCAGCACAGCGTGGCTTCACAGACATGTTCAGACAGCACAGGCTGTGTGTTCTCTGGGCAGATTGGAGTATTTGAGATCTTATTTCTTCTGCTAGACAAAATGCCTAAGTCTATTCTAACCATAATTAATAGAGCGTAATGCTTCAAGAGAGGAAGAGGCGGCAGCGTGATTCCACACTTTAATCATATGCAGGCAGGAGCCATAAAGTACAACAGAGAATGTTTCATTACCATGTGGCACCTGCTGAATGACAACACAGTCACAATAATGCTTAAGAATGTGTTTATAAGAGTGTTTTTATCTTTTAATGATGATAACAATTATGTAATCAATTTTGATCAGACAATTCTTTAGGCTACAGGATGGAAAGATTAGAAGAACATTTATAGCAGCTTCCTGATTTATACATTTTGGACTTTTGCAAGGGTTTTGTTTTATTTGAGTAAATATTTGTGTTTATGTCAAAACAAGGGTGTGTATTTTTGTTGGATTTGAATAAAAATGACACATTTTTACTTACTGTGTTTTTGTCCTGAAGCTTGACTTACTCTAATACAGTGGTTCTTAACCTGGGTTCGATTGAACCCTAGGGGTTCTGTGTGTTGGTCTTAAAGGTTCGGTGGAGCCTCTGCTGCGGAGGTCAAGACACCGTGGAGGTCAAGACACACCAATTCACCCTACTGAAGTAGGGTTCGGTGACTGCGCATATGAAACTGGATGGGGTTCGGTGGCTCCAACAAGGTTACGAACCACTGCTCTAATACATGGACCTTTGACTCATTAAACAATAATGACCAAATTTATCATTATGTCATCTCTTGCCTTGCCAAGAAATATCTTCCCAGACCTTTGTACTAGTTTTTATTCCGGTACCCTTGCTTAGGGGCTTCAAAATCTTGTTTAATTTAAGAATATGGGTCAGTGACCCATTTACTCATGTGATTCACCGAGACATTAACCAGATGTGTAGCATGTGGAGCATAGCAAGGATACTCGCATCCCACCCAAGACATTTTCACAGAATTGTTTCTCATAATGCATTTTATAAGGGGGAGGAGGGGATTTACAGACAAGAGAGTCCGTTAAAAGATGCACGAGCCATGTGTGCACACAGCTGCTGTTTCACGAGAAAAACTCTTTTTTTTTTTGAAGGAGAGCTTTGGAAATCCTGATTTTTAGCACCACTGACTACTTTCAAACATTTGTGGTGTTATGTATTTAACAACATGTATTTATCTTTTTAACAACAATACTTCTCTAGCATGATTGTATTTTTTAAATCATATTAGACATTACAGTAAATTTGATGGAATGGGCGCAATGTTAATGTAATGCTGAACAGAGCAAGATTTCATGTAAGGCACAGGACAGAATAAATATATTTATTGAAAAATTAAACTGTAAATATTTCTACTTCTCCAGATATTAAATGCAAAGGCGGTGCTAGGGTTTCTTGGGGCTCCAAGCAAGATATTGCTAGGGCTCCCACCCTATCAGTGCCTGAAGCAAAACTTTTTTGACTGGGCCCCCTAGTGGCCAGAGCCTCAAGCAACTGCCTGGCTTGCCAGTCTTTAACTACTGCTTCTGATTCAATGTCGATTTTTGGGAACATTAAATCTGGAACAGCCAACATGTTATCAACACATGAGAAAATGAATCAGAAATAAAACGCACACCAGTGGTATTTGTCTTTATCAGTAGCCTTTCCAGATCACGTTGATGTTTTTTACAAACCTACAACATGTCCTATGCACTAAAACTTCAAATCCTGCAACTCTAGTACATATTTGATATGATCTGGTGGGGCCAAATATAATTACACTGCGGGCCAGATTCTGCCTGCAGGCCTGAGATTGTCAACTGCTTAATAGATGTTTTATAATAACTCAGTATCATGCTGTTATGATAATAATTATATTTATTATTATTTTTTGAAGTTTAGGTGGAGAGAAACAAGTATAAATCAAAACTTAATACTTTGAGCTTCATTTTCTCAGAAGTGTTCCAACACCTACAGAGCTAATAAAAAGTACAGAGCTTCAGGTCACATAACTGCTGAGCCCACTCTCCTGTTTATTAGCTGTGAACCTTGAAAGACTAGATCTAACTGGCTCAGTGTGATTTATTTATAAGACTATGGATCTGCATAAAGCCACGTCAATGCAGCGGTCTCGCTGTGTGAGGTCAATAACTGGTCGATGCCTACGTGCTTTCGCGTGGATTATTCATCATGTCTGGGGTTTATTTTTCACCATTATGTTTGTGATCATCAATTTTAAACTTCAATTACCGCTCTTAACAGAGAAGAGGGACGGTGGTTTGTCAATATTTTACCTAGATGTTTGACGTATGATCAGGATTTTCTGGTCGGGGGGTTGACTCAGTCAATACTTCAATCCCACAGGGCCATAAAAAGGTTTATCCACGAGAGACACATATGAGAATATGGATCCAACTGACTTGAAAACTAAAAGTTGTAACCTATCAATAACAGAACAAGATGAATAATAAAAACAAAAGCATTCAATTTTTTGTGGAGGATTTTCATAAAAAAATACTCTCACTAAAATTACTGCATTGCAGGGAGACTTTTTCAGGGTAAATACTGTAGAACCGGGGTCTCAAACTCAAATGAGTCCCAAATTATTTGAGTTTATTTTGAGTGGCCACCACACACACACTATCATTTCATCTAAAGGCCGTGTCAGCTTTCAGTGTTCAATACAAAAGAAAAAATTTTAATATGATCAGTTTCCCCTAGATTCTATGTAATACCAGAAGGAGATGGGGAATATCAGAAGGAGAATATGGATCAGGGTTTTGAGAACTATAGGATTTACCAGAAAATGTGGAGAACAAATATATAAAATATTATTATTAATTCAACTTAATTCACATCAAGGCGGGGGCCATAAAATATTGTTCCACGGGCTGCAAATGGACCACTAGACTTCAGACCATCTCAGTAAAGGTCTTTTCACAGATTGATGTGCTGTGCTGTACTACAGTATAACACTCTATGCTTAATCAATACATATATGGTAAGTTTTTATATTTTATAGATTTTCTCCCCACATTTGTTGGGTAAATCCTATAGTTGTCATAGCCCTGGTCCTCAGATCTCTTCAAGCTTATTTGTTTTCTGTTCTCTATGCATCTGCGGTGCTGTTCTAGACACAGAATCTATGGAAAACTAAATAAAACACTTTTTTTTCTCTGCTTTCTTTTTTACATTAAACACTTGTAGTTTATGCTGCCGTTTGGTGAAATGACGTTGGGGGAAGTGGCTTTCAACCTATTTGAGTTTGAGACCCCTGTTGTAGATTAACTTTATATTCACAAAACATGAACAAGGGTAGACAGGAATCAGTTTGGGATAGTTAAAGTTGGATGGTGTATCTCCAACCGAGCGATGCACAGAAGAACAATCCCAGTATCAGGGCTGATACTTGTAGTATTCATCTATCCATTTATAGTTACTGACCCAAACGCTGTACCTACAGCAGGTTCTGCAGCCAGTGAAGCCCCTGGACTTGACATGGACTCCATGATTTAAGAGACCATAAAACTCTAAATGGAGATCGGAGGCTAGTTGCTTAATTGACCTTTATTGGGCTTTCTGCTTGGTTTGAAGACAGGATATTAAATTAACATGATAATTCAGACCCAGCATGTTAATGCACCCCCACGCCTCCTACCTCCCCATGCACTTCTGCATTTTAATATCGCTCCGTTACTTTTATGGCTCCCATTGATTTAGCACTACTTTTTATTAACTGACTTAAATTTCCCATACAGGCGCACACTCACAGAAAGAGGGTTTCATTCCAATTGAGCGGTGCACTGTTACATGACTGAGGGTTTATGGGGCCATTTCTATTAAAAAGCCACCTCCATTCCAGCAGTGACATATAAAGGCAGTTGCACAGCGATGAACGTGTGAGGAAGGAAGCTGGTTTGTCTCAGGACCAGTGGCTGAGGCAGTTGAGGAATGGTTTCATTATGTTCACTGGAAGACTTCTCTATATTCCAGTGATGTGAAAAATTATGGGGAAAATTATTACATGGAATTAAAACCGCTAATGTGTGATCCACATCACAATTAGTGATGTGGATCACACATTAGCGGTTTTCTTTATCATGCACGAGATAACAGATAAAGTGTCCAAAGGTTAGAATAAACCCAAACATGCAGAATATATAAAATATGCTATTTGTTAGTGGGACAATAAAATTCACAAGCATTTGCATAACATCAATATTGAAGTTGTGAAATTACATTAAAAGATAAATTGTCCAATGGCTCTTGAGCCAGAGAGTCTGAGAGAGTGCTACTGCCCTCCAATGGTGGTAGTGTATACCTGGTAAAGGTAAATGCAGCGAGCCAGCAGAGAAGGCTGCCTTTCAGATTAGCTTAGTGATTATATGGAATATAAAGCGGAGGTTAATGGTTGGATGTGCTGTAATAAGTTGGTTTACAGCAGCATTTTAAGTAGAAATGAGACAAACTTTCATATAGATGAGTTTAATAAAAGCTGTGGTTTTTGTTTGAAAAGGTAATTATGGATTGTGATTTTATTCAATTTATGTAATGACAGGCCTACAAATAACCTTAAATCAATAGTATTGGAGAAAAAGCCAGAGACGCCAGGTTGAGATGGTTTGGACATGTTCAAGAGGAAGGACAGTGGTTACATTGGTAGAAGAATGATCCTGGAGATGAAGCTACCAGGTAGGAGGCAAAGAGGAGGGAGGACATGCAGGTTGTTGGAGTTAGAGTTGAGGATACAGAGGACAGGGGGAGATGGAAAATGTTGACTTGTTGTGCTAACCCCTAAACATTCTCTAGTCAAAACACCATAGTGATTTTCCCTTTTGGGATCTGTCATTGTTGGTAAACCAGTAAACAGACTTCTACGAAACTTTTGGTGAATGAATGGCAAAGGTTTTGCACCTGAATTCCCTTGCAATGTGTGCAATGACAATAAAAAAAATTAATCTGGAGTAAACTGTGTCCTGATAAGCTTGGTTCACCCAACACTACAGCAGCACAGACACACACAGGTTCCCTGTCTGTGACCGAGGAAACTTCATCATGAGACACTGAAGGTGACTTCACTTCCTGGTGCTGCCCTTTTCCCCTCTGTCCTCAGTGAATCAATTATCATTTTGCCTTTCACAACAACAACAAGAGCGGGTGAAAGATTTGAATATGCGTTTACATCTGTCTGCCATTAATATGCATGCCTGAATCCTCAGCCCAATGCAAAGCCAATTTTCTGGCCATCTGGGAGATGGCTGGTGGAGGCAATGAATATTCTTTATGTATATGTTTTATTTCACAAGGTGACAATAGATCATGAATGAGCCGCTGAGCCGCCCTACTCACTTCCCATCTCTCTCCCTCTGCCACTCTAATACAACACAAACCTTCACTGCATAACTTAACAGGTTTAATTTGACTGTAAAGATGACAGGACTTTGGATGAAATGAGTTGGGAAAAACAATGAAGTATTCCTCTTGGAGGATCCTGAATAAGCCAATCCAAACCAGCTAGATTAAGATGGTTTGGGCATGTTTAGAGGAGGCACAGTGGATAGATTGGAGGAAGAATTATCCTAGAGATGAAGTTACCAGGTAGGAGACAAAAAGGAGATGGTGATGGATGCAGTGAGAGAGGACATGGAGGTAGTTGGACTTAGAGTTAAAGATACAGAGGACGGTGGAGATGGAAATTGTTGACTCGTTGTGACAACCCCAGAAAAAGGAATGAGCCAAAAGGAAAAGAAGAGGAGGATCCTGAATAAGTCCCACACCTGCTCAGAATGGAGATGCAGCGGAGAAATACGGCAAGAGCTAATAGCCATCATGACTTCAGCAGTAACTACTCTGCAGCCCTGATGTTCATTTCATTACCAAAGTAAGTTACGACCCTGAGAGGCATTGCTGCATACTGATCGGCCAAGATTCCCCAGCTTTACTTCTTCACCAAGGTATGGTTTAAAAAGAGTGATTTAATACATCTTGGACGCTAGCATCATTTGATCAAATGTAAATCCATGATCCAAGTACCTGTCTCTAGTGAAAGAAATTCATGAAACATTATACATTTTTTTAAAAAGTGCAATTTAATACCTGACACAGTTCCAGTTTCAAAGCTTTGCACCTGACGCATGAATCCAGGTTGTGAAATGAGGATGCAAGGTTGCTCGTAGAGGACGTGGGCCCTCAGGCACCTTTATATGTCACAAAGATGATTTAGACGTCACTGACAGGATTACTGTTGCCTGCAGGTCTCTGGGGCCCCGGCACAGTCCATTGGCTAGCAGTGTCCTTTAATGATTTATGATTGAAGTTGGCCCCTGAAGTCCCCAGAGGAACCCTTCCCCCGTGCTCCCTCCCACGGTGAGAAGCGGAGGGAAGTGACCAGTTTTACGGCAGGACTGGGAATCAATTATGCTAACACTGCCTAATGAATGCACTTGAGGGAACTGCTCCCCACACTCAAGGACCATTCCAGCCATTTGCATATTGATGGCAGCAGGATGGTGGCCACTTTCATCCGGCAGTGATGAAGTACTGTGAAAAAGGACTTGGTGCGATCATTTCCTCTTTTACTCCGTTTGTCTTTGCACTTATTGTTATGCTGTCAACATCTATGATGTCCCAGAAAGATTCTCTTTGACCTCTATTACATCACCAGTCAACTTGTAAATAATTCCTGAAGGACACTCTCGAGGGATTAATGAAGTTCTACGTATTTATCTACATCATTGGTCCCCTATCACTGGGCCTGGGACCGGTACTTGTCCGTGGGTGAATTGGTGCCAGGCCACAGAGAAATAATGTTCCTTTTCCATACACATATCAACAAAAGAACTGAACAATTGAATGGCTAGGATTCCATCATCAATAATGCAACTATATTTGATTAGAAAATATTTTCTTAGTGAAGACAACAACAATAAACTCAAAATGACGCAGAGTCATTGATACAAGATTCTAACCTTGTATACCAGCCTGGTAGGATAATATTATAGACTGTGTGCACTTCAGAAATCCTTGTGTGTACAGTTAATTCGGGTAGGAAGATTTTATTTTTATTAAGGGGTATTTATCTGCCACAACTTAACGATTGGTCCGTGAAAATAGTATGAGACATTTAACCGCAAAAAAGGTTGGGAAACACTGATCTAAATCACATGTTTGTCATTCAGACACACATAAAAAGACATTTGTGGGCATTTCTCTCCACAGTGCTTCCAGGCGTGATCTTTAGTCAGCTCCAGAGACAAAGAGTGAACAACCAGGAAGTTTGGTTTTGTCTTGAGACAAAATAATACAGGCCATAAAAAAAAAGTCATGGCAAAGTTCCTTTTTTATTTTGGATTTATTGCAGCCTGACAGCAGCAGGACGGACGGATGATCCAGTCAGATGGACAACTGTCAGAACATACTGTAAAGCCTCCGGCCACAGCTGTCTCCAGTGTCAAAGAATAAAAGTGGACCACACAAACAATCTTTCAGCCCCCCCCCCATCTCCTTCCTACTATTAAATACAACCAGCACTCACACAAAGCCTCTCCTTCTTGTTCAATAGTCTGAAGTCATTTTCAATTAAGACCTTTTTGTGGTGGAGGGCAAGTGAGGCGTCCTGGAAGTGCTCCAGTACCAGCCCCCAAAGGACTCTGAGAGACAGTGTATGGTTTAAGGGGAATAATGGAGAGGGCTTTTACTGCCACCAAGGTCAACATGCATTAAAGTCATCTGTTTGCATTGATGGGGGTCTGGCATTGCTCCCCCCATTTCCACTAAAATGCATTAAAGTAAATAACGCCAGATTGAGAGAGAAATCACTAAGTTCTGTGGCTCTGACTGAAGTAAAGAAGGCTATGAATATGGAATGAGCTATGAATAAGTTATGTGGTGGCGGTGACGCAGCAAAAAATAAATAAATAAATAAGTGGGTGTGATTGAGGCATCCATTCAAAACAATAAAATGTTTGCCTTTTTGAGGCTGCAGTGAAAAAAAAAAGACTATAACTAAGACTTTAATCTAGTTTTGCATATATTAAGGGTAAGATTATTGTTTTATGTTATATTTTCATTTTTTTGGATAAATGGGCTAGTTATTTTTGAAGGTACAACCTGGCAGCAACAGAAATGCAAACCTAGATTTGTTGAATTTTATTGATATGTTCTACAAGGGCAAGAACATATATTGTTACTCTTTTTTATCTAAAATGTACAAAAAAAAGTAAACCATATAACAATTGCAAACGGTAGCATACATGAGACAATGGCCACTTAATGTCGAACTGTGGTCCACATCTGGCCAGCGAGCCACTCTTTTACGGACCCAGAGCTGCCTACTTTCAGAACATTCGTTAATATGCTTGTCATTCTTTAACTGACAACAGTATTGTAAGGTTATTATAATAATAAAAAAAACTATGCATAACCCAAGAAAGGACAGAAATATCTCCTACAGTAAAACATAATACCACTGTAAAAGTTACACAATGTACTTTTCAAACTACTCGAACAAAAAACCACTGTACCGAAAGAGTGCCTTACCTGGGGAAGATAAAGTTTGAACACAAATAAACTTCAGCAAAGTTGGGCGAGTTCTTGGGTGAGTGACGTTATCAGTTGGTGGAGGAGACAGATACAGGTAGACAGGCAGTGTTGGAGGCTTACACTAATTTGATCTGGTGACATTTTCTTTGCCAGCTCCTGGGGGGAAAGAGCAGGAGACAGGGAGAGAAGGAGTCAGTGAAGGAGTAGACTTAGTGAGGCAGTGTAAGGGTGAGATACAGTGTAGGGAGAAACAGAGAGATACAGAAGGAGGATACACTAATGAACGCCGACAACAAAGACCCTAACCTGAGCTGCAGGCCCCTGGAGATGGACAGAGGATTTTCACCAGGTCAATAAAAGCATGTCTGCGTTGGCCTGTCCTTCAAACATCTACTTAGACACCGTGAAAAAACTCCCAAGTCCAAGGTCGATGGAGTTGCCCAAGATCTAAAAGAAATATATATTGTTTTAAGAGAGGTAGAAACCTTATTTATTCAGTACATAAATTCACATTCTGCAGCTGAGACTGATTAGACTGGGAATAAGTTTGATTCGCTCACGACCTGTGGTCAGAAACCTCAGATCGTTCTTTTCATTTTGGCAACAATTGACTTTCAAAGTGTCGCATCCTCTTTATTTGTAATTGTAATTTTCATCAATTCCTGAAACCTGTTCTTTTCTTCTTTTCAAAATGGTGAGTGTTCAAAATTGAGTGTTCAAAATTCTCCAAACCATCTTGAAGGCAAGTGAAGGTATCACTTATATGCAATCCCATGCAACTAAAAGTAACATTATGTTAGCATTGGGGTGGCTTCCAATGTTTGATTGACTTCACAAAAAGAAAAGCTTTAAAGTGTTTGATCAACTGCAGTTAAGATCCCGTGGTGTCTGTTCCCCTCAGACACTGCTTCAAAAAAGATTGATTTTTAAATATTACAGATGTATGCTCTTATTGGCCTCAGAAACTGCAAATTATTTGGGAACCAATCAAAGTAATGTAAAACTTCTTAACCCACTCCTGCTTTTTAAAACAGACTGTTCACCAGTCTGTGGTTGGTGTTGTTTAAGTTCACTTGTATTTTTTTAAGCCACTGAAATATGACAACATGCACTAGAGAGAAATTTACATTGAATAAATAACACATGTTTTAATAAACATGTTTGTTAATGAGTATACTTCTGGTAAAGGCAGTGCTTCTCAAAGAGTGGGGCGGGCCCCCCTGTGGGGGTGCGGTGCGATGCTCAGGCGTGTGATCTGGGGAACATGTTTTTTTTCCGCTATACTACAATAAAGGGTAATTGCAAATCCATGTAAGTTGAACTATATCTCTTTCCTTTTTGTTTTCTTTATGTTAACAAGGATATGATGTTATGCAGAGATGTACCTATAACTATTTTATAGACAAATGCTATTATTTATAGTTGTGGCGGAGATTTGGTGGTGGGCGCGAATTGTTTTCTTCTTGCTAAGGGAGGGCGTAACAGAAAATAATTGAGAAGCACTGGGTTAAGGTGACAGAAACTCAAAATAAATCACATCAATTTCACTCCTGGATATTTATTCCCTACATTGGTGCGGGAGTGCCTGCCAAGTGTGTCGCACAGAGCCTTTTAAGAACGGAGATGCAAAGTTTGCCAAATATCAGCAGGATGAGACATCAACTCTTGGCTTGTTCTTTTATTGTGTGGACCAAAGAAGACATCATACCGGTAATAATCTCCTTCCCTGGTCACAAACACAAACCTCCAACAGACTGGTGGTCCTGCACAACAGTGAATCCTAATCTGTATGTACAGTGCTCTATCTACCTCTGCGAGGGGGGCAGGGCTGAAATCTTGGGGGTTTCACACCAGGACATGCACCTAATGGAGTATGGAGTCAACTCATAAGAACACTGGAGGGCACATACTTGGCTGCTCCCTCTAGACCAGCCCCTCCATCCTCCCAGGTCTAACATATGTCACTCTCAATCTGTTCAGCAGCCCATCATGATTCCCCTCTGTCTACTACCACTGTGACAGAGGAACTAGCAAGAGAGGACAGACAGACAGACAAGGGACAGACAAAAATGACAAAAACAAGGGACAGCAGTGCCAAAAAATGTGCCATTACTGCTGCGGTTGTGGCTGTTGTCAACAAATGCAAGACACAAAATCTAAGACAAAGCCTTGATTCATACTGGAAGGAAAAAAAGTCTCCGGTGACAAATATCAGTTATTCAATCAAAGTTAGCATTAATATAATCATAAGTTTGAGGAGCACACAATCTTTTACAGCATCTACAGTACATGCTAATGTTGAAACATTTATCCATAACAGCCTTGGCAAATTGAGTTATGAATTAGCTGGAAAATATCGCCACCATGTGGCTGCGGTGGATAATCACATTAAAATATCTAAAATTTAATTAAAAAAAAAATAACAAATATGGATTAAGATTAATATTTATAACGCGATAACCACCATCCATACACTAATGGGAACAATAACTGAATATACTTTAAATTACAATTTAAGTATTTAGTTATATATATATATATATTTTTTTTTTTTGTATGATTTTTGTGTTTGTTGTGTCTCCACGTTAGCTCACTGATTCCCTCTGCATGCTCCTGAATAACAATTAGGTCAACCTTCATGCTTGTCAACTGCATAATGTGAATCATAATCACATTTTAATGTGCTTAAAAAAAGAATAGCAGAAGAGAGGAGACAACAGGAGGGAGAAAATTCTGATAAGTTCCATGTATTTGGTTCACATCTCCGAAAATGACCCAAGAAGAAGGCATTTAGCCAGAACCAAACCAAAACAAACAGCACGCCAGCATCAGCTGTGGCACAAAGTATTAAAGACCTTCTCTTGGGATTTCATCCAGGCGTACAGCTCTATGCAATAACCATGTTTTACATCGCCAATCTGTTACAGTGGGATCTCCCCTGCTTCAATCCCATGGATGATTAAGCATGATAATTAAGGTTTTTGGACATTTTCCACAGAGGAGCAGACGAAGCAGCTGGTGACATTCATGCATTCCCAAACACAGAGGAGGGAATAACAATGAAGCCTCCATTCATTCCACTGATCACAATGGCTAAGCTTGGCACCAGCTCAGAAACACTCAAGCTGCAACTATTTCTCTATTTCTCTTTGTTGCAATGTAGGCAATGTGCCTTGATCTATTTGGAGAATCACAGAGCCAAACACATGGATTTATTAAGCTGAGATTTTCTGTCTCTAAGTGTGGATACCTTGGTCGGACAGGGAAAGACATTATTATAGGAAAGCAAATGAAATGTGACCTCTACATTTAACCCATCACCAAAGTGAACAGTGGGCAGCACTGCGCACCCAGGGAGCAGTGAGTGGGGATGGTGCTAGCTCTGTGGACCTTGATGGTAACCCAGCACGTGATGGACTCGAGCCTTCGGATCCATGTCCGGTTCCTTAACCACTTGCCACCACTGCCACGGAATATAAAGTATTAAACCCGGTACTTCTCAGCCCCAGAGCAAGAATCATACCCCCTGGACCAAAGAGCCATTATTGAATGCATGGTTTGACGATGTTCAGAGGAGGGAGTGGACACAGATGGAGCTACTAGAGATGTTCAAGAGTCGGATATACAGTTGGACGTTCTTCAGTAAAAACAACGTAAAGATCTCAAAGAAATGTGAAAGCTGGGAAAATAGGGCCCTGAAATTCAGGAGTTGTTGCAGGAATTGCACATAGAAATAAAATTCAGGAGAATTCCATAATGTTTCTACATACTAACATTTGAGGAATTTAATTAAGGCTTTCATTATGCTTCAAAATAATTTAATAAGCTGCAGCCTTTTTTTAGAAGATAGATAGATAGATGGCGTTTCTATTTATGCTTGGAAATTAAGGCTCCAGCTGTGGCACAGCACCAAATTTTTATTTTGTTATACAAAAAACATACAAAAAATACAAAAGACCTTAACAGTGAACAGTAGATGTAGGTTGGTAGCAGATTATGTAAATGTCAGTATTATTAGTAGATTAGTAGACAATAATTATCGCTGTGTGCTGTAATGTTGAGTATTTACATCAATTATTATTGTTATTATATACAAGAAACTGTAAATAGGTATAAAAATACTTGAAAAACTAACGTAACTAATCAACTCGAAACTGTTAGCGTGTATTTTGAGCTCTTACTGTGTTTACTTAGCCTAAAACCGACCTGTTTTTCTAATTTATTCTAGTATTTTTCGTCATACGTCGCAGTGCAGTTTTCTTCTTAAACTATTCGAAAGAAACTGTGGCCTCACTTACCGCCTTTGTCGTCCAAACAACCAAACAAACCAAACCAAACAAAATAATTTTCTAACACCTGCGGTATGTAGAACTAGTATAAGACTGCGTTTCCCAAAATGCACCTGAGGCGTGAACGGCGTAGGTGGGCTGAATCCATGGAAACGACAGAGTGGCGTTGTAGCCTTAGCAAACACGGCTAACTAGCTCCTCTCAAACAAAACCGTGCGCTTTTCTACAATAAAACTGACAGTTTCCTACATAATGAGTCGGACGCCAGATGCAAGAGCGAGGTAAAACATGACCAACGAAGTAAAATATATATGTTTATTCACGTCTGCTGTAGATAAATGCGTGTTACAGTGAGTGTACAGTAGCTAGCTGCTGGATACACATACATACATATTTGCGTTTAATTCTAACTGCAGAAGAGTTTTAAGTAGTAAGTCTCAACTTCACGGCGAATGTCAATGATGAATTGATATATATGTCCCTTCCATCTTTAAATATACAGACCAGGACAGAAATCAATAATTTAAAACTATCTTCTTCTTCTTTTCCTTTCGGCTTGTCCCATTTTCAGGGGTGGCCACAGCGAGTCAACAATTTCCATCTCACCCTGTCCTCTGTATTTTCTACTCTGACTCCAACTATCCCCTTGTCCTCACTGCAATGATATCACGTGTAATATAACAACGCCAGTCGCAAAAGTCATCATTTTTAGATGATACACTATCATATATTTTCTTAAGGAGTAAGTAACTTACTAATCAGGTTTGGAGTCTGGCTTGAACACTGTGAAATTAATGTATAAAGAGAGAGGATGTTGTTGTTTGAGATGATTTGGACTTGGAGACAGAGGAGGGACAATGGAGACATTGGTAGTAGAATGAACCTAGAGATGGAGCTACCAGGTATGAGACAAAGACATGGAGGTAGTTGGAGTTTGAGAACAGAAATAGAGGGAAAAGGATGATTTACATTGGAAACCCCTAAAAAAGGGACAAACGTATAGGAAAAGACAAAGAGAGATTGTAGCAAATATTGAAATCAGTAAAGGTTAAAAAGGGGTTTTCAATATGTACTGACTATATGCAATTATCATGAAAAATGTAAAGTCATTTGATGTCTTTCAATTTTATTGTACTATATATTTTGTCTTAAGCTCCTTATTAATGGAATACAACAATTTCCCCATCTAAAATTTACTTCTTTCATAGATTAGATCACATTTCTGTGATCTAATCACAAATCCCACAACATTTTATGAACTTTTCATATTACACAATTAAGAAAAACAAATTGCAACACTGCAAATTGAAATGCAACCAAGCCAAACATCCTGATTATCTACTTCTCACAGTAGAATTATCTCCCAGCAACTGAACAACATCCCTTTAGGGAAAAAACACACAGCAGACACCAAAGAACCTGACGTGCTTTTGATTGCCTGAAAGACCTATTACAGATTATTGCTCAACTGACTCATTGTAAACAACAGGTAACAAGTGGTTGGGCAACAGTTTTGATTATTAATCTTCACAGAAATCTCCTCCTGGTAAAGTAAAACTAAACCATTCCCAGGAATCTGATGAAATCGAACAAAAAAAAGTCCTCTTCTGTTCATGTTAACCTGTTAAACATCAGATTTTCTAACATTTTTTCCCTCGTCTCCTCCAGGGACAACCAGACGAGGAGGATCCAGGAGAACATCACTAATGTTGAGAAACATTTTGGTGAACTGTGTCAACTGTTTGCTGGTTATTGCCGTAAAACAGCCAGGTTACGGGACAAGTCCGACCTTCTGGTGCGTGAAATCGGGCTGTTTGCTGACACAGAGACGCCCAGTCTGAAGCGGGGTATGAAGCAGTACGCTGACCACCTGGCCAAGATTCAGGACTACCGCCAGGCTGAGGTAAAACCCTAGTGGCTGGCGTTGCAACATCACCGGAACAGTCTGAAATGATTATAAACAAAACACTTGTTGTTGTAGGTAGAAAGACTTGAGGCTAAAGTTATTGAACCTCTGAAGAGCTATGGAGCTGTTGTCAAGCGTAAAAGGGTAAGAACAACATCAACACCAAGAGTTTTCACTAATCAACTGTCAAGGTTTTAGATTTCTGTATAACTTTTTATTTTAATTTCCTATGTAACATCACTATGACTGTATCTTAATAGATGGTTGCGAGACACCTTGAGTTATCTAAAGCCAGTGGTCTCAAACTCGCAGCCCACCTTGATGTGAGAGTTGAATTCAAAATAATATTTTATAGATTTATGATTTATAATAGATTTATGTTCTCTGCATTTTATGGTTAATCCTATAGTTCTCAAAACCCTGATCCACTGTCTACCTCTGGTTAAGTGTTGTATTACACTGAATCTATGGGAAACAGATATTTTATTACATTTTTCTTTTCTATTGAACACTGAAAGCTAACGCGGGCCTATGATGTAATGATAGTGTGGGTGGTGGCCTTTAACTTATTTTAGTTTGAGACCCCTGTTTTAAACTCAATATAGCGGCCCGTGGATGTGCCGCCTGAATATTGTTGATCTATTATCACAGAAAAACTCCTCAAAAAGACTTCTCAACGACGTAAAGTGTTCCAGCAATTGAAAATTAATTATTTTCTTATTTTCAGAAAGAAAAGAAAATTGACCCATTTAATAATAGCATCTGGTAGAGATTTAACTCGTCCGTCAAGATAAATGTGAAAATACAGAGTTTTATTGCACCTATTTAATTATCCTGAACTTCAACACAGAAAGGAAGGTTTGGAGAAAAAGCTTAAGATGGTTTGGACATGTTGAGAGGACGGACAGTGGATACATTGGTAAAAGAATGATCCTAGAAATGGAGCTACCGGGTGGGAGACAAAAAAGGAGATTGGTGGATGCAGTGAGGGAGGACATGGAGGTAGTTTGAGTTAGAGTTGAGGATACAGAGGACAGGGGGAGGTAGAAATTGTTGACTCGCTGTGGCAACTTGGGTTCAATCAGAATTGGGAAATGTGATGCTTCATCTTCATAAGTTCACCATGAACTTAGTTTTAGGATACATGTCTAATGTATTAGGAAATGATCATGAAATAGTTCACTTTAACATATTTGGCTTTTAAATTGGAATTGTGTAAAAATATTATTTAGGCTATAACGATTTTTCAGTTTTTCAAAAGACGATTTACAAACGAACCTGCCATATTAATGCAGCAGATGTCGCCCACGACAGCGCAAGTGGCTGAGCATGTATAGGTGATGTGGAGATGAAACCTTGTTTTGCATCACTAATTGTAGCCTGAAGTAGCAATAATTTCATGTACAGTACAATGCAGGTTGGCTCGAATATTTGAATGACATTTAAATAAGGCCTACGCACAGGGTACAGTAGCTCGTCTTTTTCGTGGCAACCTCTTTTAGAAAAGAGACAAATCGAAAGGAAAAGAAGAAAAAGTGTATCTAAAATAACCACAAGGGGGCAGCATTGTACCTTTTCACCTTCACGTCAGTATCGACCACATGCTTTTAATCTGATTTCAATAAATATATATAGTATACAATAAACAATATGATGTAACATTTTCACTGTCATTTTTTCAAACACGGTCACACAGAGTCTCACTGTATTCTGATCACTGTCAATGTCAATGTTAGTTTTGGTAATGGCTGCGCTGTCCTCGTGCATTCACGCAGGAGGATTTGAAGGCGACTCAGAGTGCCAGAGACAGAGAAGCCAAACAGATGGCTCAGCTGGAGAGGACCAGACAGAGGAACCCTTCTGACCGACAGATCATCGTATCCTTCCCTTTGTCTCTTCCTATTAACGAGTGCCTGTCAGAATCTCTGTGTCTTTAAAAAAAAAGGACATCTAGAGTTGCGGAAGTAAACAAAACCAGACGTGAACATTTGAGTGTTTCCTTAACCGACTCTTCAGTCTCAGGTGTGTCTCATCCCTCTGAAGATATGTCGTCACTGTGTGATCACATGACCTCCAGGAGAACACATTTCACTGAGTCTGACAAATTCTGACAGAAAAAAAACCTGTCAAAGCACAGTATTGACTACAGTTCTACCTCGTTACTTTTTAATGACTGGAGTCCACGGTGGCAGTGACACAACTGTGACTGCAGTTCGCATATCAAATCTACTCAGCTGAATTTAAGGCCCATTTTAGGATGTTATCGTTTCACAGCATGCATACTGATTGTGTTTTATATTTCCCAATTGCAGAAGATAAAATGCAGAAACTATTACTTCCCCTTTCTGCGAAAATAAGCTTTTTATCATATGTCAATATCTGCCTTAACAGCCTTAACAAGTGAAAATGTTTCAAAACTCCAGAATAAATAGATGATAGTGCAGAACTATTACTGTAAAGTACCAGCCGGGTGTCAGGTGCTTTCCATTTTAAACTGTCCTAATAAATGTTGAAATGTACGCGATGTTGCATCACACTGATGCAACCCATTGCCTCTCGTTCTGCCACCAGGCGGAGAGTGAGCTCCAGAGAGCCACCATGGACGCCACCCGGACCACCAAGCAGCTGGAGGAGACCATAGATGAGTTCGAGAAGCAAAAGATCCGAGACATTAAGGTCTGCTGTGTTTAGCATTGAAAATAAGAGCTGTGATCATGTCCACAATGGCAAAATACAAACCCATATACAGAGGGACAACACAGACAGGAAGGTTTGGAGAAAAAGCTAGAGAAGCCAGATTGAGATTGGAAAGCATAAAATGTCAAACTGTGTGGTTCTTTCAACACACCATAAAGAAGTTGGAGTCGCGGCAGAGTGAGACTGTGCTGATTGTGTAGGTTTCATTTCAGTGGTTTCTCTAATACGTGACTAATTAGCAACACATTTGAGCATTTTCCTCAGCAGAAATGGCAGGACTCAGAGAAATCCCCATCAGTGTATGTGGCCTTTAAGTTTGCCATAGAAAGGGTTGCTCTTGTCGAACTCAATTTCACAGTGGACCACAATTAAAAACTAGCATGAAGTCACAGGCCAGACAGGGTATTTTGTTAAAATAGAAAGTCTTACTTATCAGTGGCCACAGTAAAAACATTTTGACCAGGCCCCCTATTGGCTGGAGCCCCAAATAACTGCCTGGGTTCCCACTCTTAAAGTGCCACCTGTGAATAAATGTTGTTTTTTTCAGGAACACTTAATCTGAAACAGCCGCCTAATATTAGCAACACATGAGAAGTTAAGTCAGAAATAAAACACACATCAGTGGTACAACTCTAGTACATATTTGTTATGATCTTGTAGGCCAAATGTTATTACACTGCAGGCCAAATTTGGCCCCTGAGCCTGGGTTTGACACCTGTGCTCTTGAATACCGGATAACATTTATTCTTATATATACAAACCATTGTATGACAGTGGTAAATTCAGTGGCTTTGTGGACCTCACTGTGTCCCTCATTGGGGCCCGCTCTTCTATTTGAGAACTACTGCTCCGACAGACATTTACCATTATTATGCAAACCTCTGTCCAGTTAAATGTGAAAACACAGAGTTTCACTTTTTTCTTCTTATTATTATTATTCTCCTTTAGACTTGTCCCTTGTTCAGGGGTTGACACAGCGAGTCAACAACTTCCATCTAACCCTGTCCTCTGTATCCTCAACTCCAACTACCTCCATGTCCTCCCTCACTGCATCCATCAATCTCCTCTTTGTCTCCTACCTGGTAGCTCCATCTCTAGGATCATTCTTCTCCCAATGTCACCACTGTGCCTCCTCTGAACATGTCCAAACCAACTCTATCTGGCTTCTCTAGCTTTTTGTCCGAACCTTCCTGTCTGTGTTGTCCCTCTGATCACCCCATTCCTGATCCTGTCCATCCTTGTCTCTCCTAAAGAGAATCTCAGCATCTTTAACTCCACCACCTCCAGCTCTGCTTCCTGTCTTCTACCTATTCCTAGTGTCTTCAAACCATCCACCATGACTGGTCTAACAATTGTCCTGTTAACCCATACACTCATAAAACTTTTATTTCACTTTTATTTCCAAAAATTCCACATTAAAAAACTCTTTTTTTTTTTCGCTCCACAGAAAATATTTGGCGAGTTTGTGACGGTGGAGATGTCCTTCCACGCCAAGGCTTTAGAGGTGTACACTCTGGCCTATCAGAGCATTCACAGCGTGGATGAAGAGGAAGACCTGGAGGTAGGTTCATGTCAGGGCCTGTTGTTCTACAGGGTAAATGTTTGCGTTTCCTAGAGCATGTGGAGTGGACTGGTTATTAGGAAAAAGGATGTTTGTTCAAATGTGTCCGTGTGCAGGACAAAGGCTGACGTGCAGCCCTGTACTAAACTGACCCCGTGGTTATATTTAACAAGTTACCATCTATTACTCATCTACTTATTGCTCATGTGTGCTCAGCCGTCCACACCCACCCTTCTTTGAATTAACCTACAGTGACAACATCGTACTCCGGAGTCATGCCAGCTGCTGACTCCACTTTACAGCCTGGTTGAGGAGGTTATCTACACAAAAAAAAAACCCAAAATGATCAGCAGTATTGTGGGGTAGAGGTTTTATTCCTGCAGACATGATTCTGTTCCTCCACCATTTGCCATCTCACCCCCTCCTTCCATTCATATTCAAGCGAAACTCCTCACCCGACCCAGGCTGTTTTTCTGTGACTCATAGCACAAAGCATGGGAGATTGAATCATATGAAAACAGGCACAATGACCGGCATGAAGATAATCCTGATCAAGAGCCCAGGCTGTGTCCTCAGCAGAACTCTGCTGTGCTGCTACAACCACAGCTGCTCCGACTGTCACCAACGCTGGCGGCGAGCTCTTTATGACTAAAAATGTCTTATTACCGATAGATTTATTCTAGGTTGCACAAACTAGCATTAGGAAACAGTCGTGTTTTTTGTTAGAAGTAAAAAGCGTGGCATGGAACCAATGTTCAGGGGATTTTACCCGTCAGTGATGAGAACGTGAGTCATGATTTAAGGCAGAGGTGTCAAACTCAATTTCACAGCGGGTCAGGATTAAAAACTGGCTTAAGTCACGGGCCAAACTCAATATATATTGAGGAATTAACTGTAATTGTCATCTTTTACATTCTCTCTAGATATTAAATACTGTGTTCAAATGGAAATATTGAATGTTTAGCAGCTAAAGCTAAAATTACATTAGAAATAAATAAGTTACATTAGAAACTCATCAGTTGTATTTGTTTCTTACTCTTGTCTCTTCATAGTCTTTCCAGATAATTTTTAACATAAATCTTTCTTTACAGAACAACATGTATGTGCTTTAATATAAAGCATGTAATATTATTATTAAAAAATTCTGACAGTATATAAGATCTACATACTGGTGGGCCAACTCTAGCACACATTCGATTTTATATCGCGGCCCAGATATAATTACAATGCGGGCCAGATTTGGCCCCGGGCCTGAGTTTGACACCTGTGATTCAAGACGTAATGTTAATGTCGGCATTAGGTCTGAGGAAAACAAGGCTCTGTAGATGTGCATCGCAGCCTTTTTCATTTGTGAGGATAAAGAATGTGATCTGAAAAAAGGAAGTTGTCTAATAACTCTTGTCATTGTCTAGTTCTGCTGTAGCAGTACTGTGAAAAAGTCCCAGGCCAATAAACATGATGATCGAACTGTTGATTCAATGAAGTCAGCATTACTGCAGTAAATTAATTTTTTTTTACCAAATGTCAAAGTTTGGACTGAAATGACTTAAATCTGTACAGCTCAGGTCAAAATAAAAAAATGTCTCCAACAGCAGCCAGTAGACACAGTATTAACCAATATCCTGAAAATGGAGTTCTACTGTTGTGGAAGAATTTTCCTTCCTCTACTGAGCTGCTCCTCATCCATCACATCTGCTTCCATGAGGCCTGGTCCACATCTCAGGCAGTGAGATGTTGTCATCACTGTCTGGGAGCCATGGTTCGTAATCTGGAAGCAGATGGTTTTATCAACAATTTGAGTTTTTTAATATTCTGGTTTTATTTTGTTCATTTTTTTTCTCAAAACCAGCAGATGCAAGGGGGGGGGGGTTAAATAAAAAATATCAAACTAAGGCTTGGGGCCCAAATGTGGCCCGTTTGGCTTTTTAATCTGGCCCGTCAAACTTGTCCAAATTATACTAATTAATTTGTATTATCATTACCCTTCTGCTTTTCCCTGCAATGCCAGTATTTACCCAATAGTTAAAGTATAGGAGGCGTAATTCTAGAATTTTATCTTATTTTATCTTTTACATGTCTTTTATCTCAGTTCACAAAATTGCTGTGCTTCTGACCCCGACGCATGTCAAATTTGAGTCAAAATATTTACCCATACCTCAAAACTGTATTAACTTTATCAAGAAGTCTGTGTACTGGTATGCAACCAAGTCATTTTGGTCCAACACTTTTCCGCAGTACTGCTCAATTACCTGTAGGTGTTCTAGGCATTGCTCCTGTTCCTCTGTGTTTCTGTGGCAAAGTCTAGCGCCTCCCACTGTCTTTGGCAGGTATTCAGGAGCTCACTGCACCCCCCCGACTACCAGTCCCGCTTAGACATAGTGCGAGCTAATTCTAAAACCTCCCTTGATCGGACCGGCTCCTTCCTGAGCACGTCAGGAACCTTACAGGTAAGATACAGACGGCACCCCCCAAAGGGAGTCTCCCCAGGAGACCCCCTCTTGATCTGTCTCTGCTGTGGCACCCAGTCTGACACCTCCACGCTTTATTAAAGGTGATGAAATTTTCATCAGGAAATTCTCACCCCCGATTTCCTCATACCAGACGTCGCCCTGGCGTTCAGTAACAGCACATCTTATCAGTTCTGCCAGTATGTGTGGCATCACCTCAGCCATCTTTCACTCGAAACACCCCCACCTCCACACATGTCAACGCCAGAGAGACTATCATCGTACATGACGCCACAACCATCACTTGTTTCCTCATCCTCTTTCAGAGTTACCTCAGCATTCACCACTGCCTCGGCACTCGCTTGTTTATTTGTTAGAAAAAAAAAAAACAACAACTTTAAACACACCTGGACGTCAAGTAGAAATGTTGGAGTTTGAGAGCAGAGGGTGTGTTGACTTCCAGTTGTTATCTCACACAGTCAGAATCCAATTTACACCTGTCATCGGAATGCACGTCGGCAAACATTCTTTGTCGCATTCGCCATTCTTTCTGGTCGAGATAATTTTCGATATAATCTGTTAGAAATGCATTTCCTGGTGAACGTGCGCAAACAAGCCATCAGATACCACAAAGAAAAACTGGAAAGAACAGAAACAACACTGACTAAAGGATTTAGCCTGGCCTTTTTGCGTGTGTAGGGCTGAATGTATGTCAAACCTGAAAAGTCATCGAACAACAAGCGGAACACGTAACTTGTGATAATAATATTGATTATAATAATTAAAACACAACACAGACAGGAAGGTTTGGGGGAAAAAACTACAGAAGCCAGATTGAGATGGTTTGGACATGTTCAGAGGAGGGACAGTGGACACATTGGTAGAAGAATGATCCTGGAGATGGAGCAACCAGGTAGGAGACAAGGAGGAGATTGATCGATGAGGACAGGGGGTGAAAATGTTGACTCATTGTGGTGATCCCTAAAAAAAGGGACCAGCCGAAAGGAGAAGAAGAAGATTATTATAATAAAATCAACAATTAGGGATGTAACAGTAGGACTCCATACGTATCAGTTTCACAGCTGAGAAAAGTGTAAACACTGCCTATTACAAAAATGAGGACACTGTAATCATGTGTATATTCTAGAGCAGTGGTTCTCAACGGGTGGGTCCTGATCCAAAAGTGGGCCACGGACTCGTTGTGATTGGGTTGTGAACAGCTGGTCAAAAATCAAAATAATGTGAATCAGCTGTTTTATTTTAGAAAATCTCTTATTCTGAAAGGCACTGTGCTGAATAAAATTAGTATTTTATTTACTTTATTTAACAGAGTATGTTAAAAGAAGTGATTTTTCGAAAGTTTTTTTTTTTTTTTTTAGAAAATTAATTTGCTTGGTTTGAATTCTATGAGACTGTGTCACGACTTAATGACCACAGGAAAATGTGGGTCCCAGAGTGAGACCAGTTGAGAACCACTGGGTTAGAGTTAGTTGCAACATGTCATAAATGTATGTTCAAATCTCCAATCTAAAAATTTCAGCAGATTGTACAGTTTATGCAGATGAAACTACAGTATTGTAGAGCCGTTACATAAACCCAATTACTTAAAAAACTCCAAAAGTAGTCCAACTCTACTCTACTCTCTAATAAATAAAACTACCCATATGTACATATATACAGTGGTGGTAAAACGTATTTTGGACACCCCACACCTTGCATTCTAATGGCAGAACTACCAAATATTTACTTGATGATGTCATGATTTCATACAAACCTTCTGGGACAACACAGACAAAGAGGAGATTGATGGATGCAGTTAGGGAGGACATGGAGGTAGTTGGAGTTGAAAAAATGGGACAAATTGAAAGAAGAAGAAGATGATGATGGTTTCATTCTATTCAGATTGGATTGTTAAAATTCTCTTGTTATTAGTTGACCCTAATACTAACAATGTGGAGAACTGACAGAACAAGTCTGTCAAGAAATTAGTTTTTCATGTAAACAATAAATGTAAAAAGTATAATTTGTTTGTGTCTGTTTTTCGCAACCACAGATTTTGACACTAATGTTGGTGGTCTGGCCCCCAGAGAAACGTTAGGAATCATGGCTTGTGATTATTGTCGACCCACTGAGTGTCGTAGCTGTTCACTCATGGTGTGTTTGTTGTCACAGCAACAGAGAGCCTACAGTCGGCAGACGAGGGGCGAGGAGGAGGACAATGACGACGACGAGGACGAGTCTGAGGAGGAGGATGAGGAAGATGAGGAGGACACGGATGAAGACGAGGACTAGACTCCTCTATGTTAGTGAACCAAGCAGTCTGTTGTTGCAGAGAAACTCCATCATTGCCAAAACCAACTCTGTTTACAGCTGCTGTGTGCAGTATTGTAGCCCTGATGTTTTGTTAGATATCCTGTTCCAACATTTGTTTTGTTATTTTTTAGCATTTTTATTGTTTTAACTATATTTTTATATACATCATGACACCCCTGTCACCAATACATGTCACACCTTTTACGAGTAAAACCAACCTGTCTTCAAAATCAAAATTGCTGCACTGATCCTGATTTCTAAGCCAGTTTTCCCCAACCTTTTTTTCCGCCATGGACAAATGTCTCGTTCTATTTTATTGGACCGGTAGTTTAGTTGTGGCAGATAAATAACCTTTCATAAAATTAAATTTCCAGTGTTCTGAAATATTTTCCTACCTATAAAATCTTCCTACCCGAATTAATGGTGCATGGGACAACAAGGATTTATCCTATAATTTTGTCCTACGAGACCAGTATAAAAACTTAGACTCTTGTATCAATGACTCTGCGTCATTTTGAGTTTATTGTCGTTGTCTTCACTAAGAAAATATTTCCTAATCAAATATAGTTGCATTATTGATGATGGAATCCTAGCCATTCTATTGGTCAGTTCTTTTGTTGATATGGGTATGGATCAAGTGGAAGTAATAGTCAGATGGGGCCAAAAGGAAACATTATTTCTCTGCAGCCCGGCACCAACTCACCCATGGACCGGCACTGGTCCCCGCCCCAGTGGTTGGGGACCACTGTTCTAAGGGAAAAAAGATCCCTTCTTGGCGTGTTTGCACAGAAAAGCCTGCAGAGCAGTGGAATTGTTGTTTTAGAAACCTTTGGTTGTGTGAATCAGCCTAAGTGATGATAGTTACACACTGGCTGCAACTGAAAGTGACTCATCCTTTCCACAGACATGCAAAACGTCAGGGACACTTTGCATTATATTGTCCGTGTTTATTGGTACATGTGCTCGGCCTCCTGGAGATGCACGTCTCTGTATTCAAAAGATGACACGTTATGAAAGCAAATGTGTGTGTGTGTGTGTGTTGTCTGTCACTGCAGCGGCTCCTGCCACTGTCAGCTGATGGCTCCTATCCCTGTCTTCTATGAGTCACTCGCCACATTTATCATTCCTCAGCTGTGCCCATGTCATGATGAATTCTTTTTTGCCCTTGGACACGACACACATACAAACCGCGCTAGCAGAAATTCGAGATGATTGTCTACTTCTACTTAAAAATCGACATCAGATGCAAAGTTACATGAATCTTAATACATTCAAGTAAAAGAAAACAAATGTAACAACTGGAGAAACGTCTCAGGAGGGATCTGTGAAAGAAGAGAGTCAGCTAAGGTGAAGGGAAAGCTTCACAGGACAGTTGTGAGACCAGACATGATGGATGGATGGGAGACACTAGGAATAGGTAGAAAACAGGAGACAGAGCTGGAGGTGGAGGCGATTAAGATGGTTTGGACATGTTCAGAGGAGGAACAGTGGATACATTGATAGAAGAATGATCCTAGAGATGGAGCTACCAGGTAGGAGACAAAGAGGAGATTGATGGATGCAATGAGGACAGAGTTAGAGTTGAAAGTACAGAGGACAGGGTGTGATGGAAATAGTTGACCCCTGAAAAAGAGACTGAATTCTGATTCTGAATTTCATTTTCTCTCTTCCCTTCAATGTTCCTCTATAACAGACATGGGCAAACTAAGGCCCGGGGGCCGGATGCAGCCCGTTGAACATTTTAATGGCCGTCAACACTGTCTGAATTAAATTATTTATTTATGTTATCATACTTCTGCCTTTTCCCTCCATTAATGCCCCAGTTGATTGCGTCATAAAGGGTATTAGAAATATAGGATTTTAGGTTTTTACATGACTTTTACAAGCTATTTATCTTAGTTCAAACAAATAATCCATCTTTTTTCTCCGAAGTCGGCCCCAGTGTCCAATTTTAGGACCAATTTTGCCAGCAAGTCAAAAGGTTTGCCCATGCCTGCTTTATAACTTAGATCCAAGGAGTTCAAAATGGACAAAATGTTTATTAGTGAGTACCAACACCTCACAGTACTGCATGGTCCTGCAGGTTTATATGTATGCAAACTCAAGGTAACGCAGTCACGTACATTTGACGCCAGAGCACTGCAGGCCGGAGCGGGCCATGTTCCACTGAGTCATCACCTATAAAGTGAGTTTGTTTGTGTGATGTGAGTCAGACAACTTTTTCCAGTTGCAGATAAACAAAAACCTGAAGGCTCCACTCCCCGATCAACGTACAGCAGAGCGGAGCGTGACTGGCGAGAGAAAAAGGATCCGTAAAAGTCAAAGGAAAAAAAAAAAAAGCAAGAAAGGCCAGTCATTGTGTTTGCCAGGAGTCTAAAGGCAAGAGACAAGAGGAGGTTATGACTCATTGACTGTTAAGAAACAGCGAGTGAAAAACAAACGGATATCCATGCGAGGAGCCAGATGTGAGGAGAATGAGGAGGAGGATTAGGGAGGAAATCGAGGGACAATTGCACCTTCACGTCCTATTGCTCAGATTAAATTCCCTGTGCACACTGCAGCCTCACGCAACTGCTTTTGGATGCATCACCTACCCCAGACAGCACTGGATTCATCTGTGTGTATGGAGAGAGTTGACTTTATTGGACTACTCCAAAAAAATTCATCTCTTTTCCTTAAAAAAAAACTTCCTCCTCCTCAAACACCAGTGCCACGTTGAACGGGCCTGTACCTCCAAGCAGCCGCCAGGTGGTGCTGCGCAAAGCTTTAATTTCACCTAGTGCTTTTTTTTTTTTTTTTTTTTTTTTAAAAGAGGAGCTTTTTTTTTTTTTTTTTCAAAAGAGCAGCAGTGCTGTGTATGGAGACATTACGTCCTTTATTACATTCAGTAAATTTGCCTTATCTTATTGAGTTGTGCAAAATGCGAAACTGAGCTTTGGACTGTACGACACAAACAAACGTTATCATCGGTGTTTGGTGTTTGGATACGGCTTCATCTGCACTGCTGTGGGGGTTCCATTCATTATTCCCGATCAATACTTAACATTCACTATTCCACAAGTGAAGGTTTAATATTCAGAGCTGCGTCTCCACTTGATGTTTTATACAAACACCTGCCTGTGTGTGTGTGTGTGTGTGTGTGTGTGTGTGTGTGTGTGTGTGTTTTTCTACCCCCCCCTTCCAGTATCTGAGCACAGTTTCTGTTGAATGTAGTGATTCATAGGTCAAAGCTAATGGAGTAGTTTGTGATGGCGCAGGACACTGTGATTGGCTCACCACCTACTGATCTGGCACACGCACTGCTAAGGATTCCCCTCTCCCCTCCTGACTCATCTGCAGTCATTCCCAGTGACGAGTGAGCTGCTGTTTGTTTGTATTAGGAAAAGAGAGAGAGAGAGAGAGAGAGAGAGAGAGGCCTGAAACTGAATGTCCCCGAAACTAACTCCTCACTCCATTCTGTAGTACTGGCGTATATATCTCCACTCGTCCACATGTGTGGACATACAGTTCACATACATGTGCTCCACGGACTCCCACTGCGAAGTCGTTGGGAATATATTAAAGCCAGCTCGGTGCTGGAGGCTGTTATAAAATGGAGAGGCAGCATAGCCGGAGTGTGACTCACACACTGACTCACTGACAGCCCTGCCGTTGCATGTGTACGTTTCTGTGCGTCTGTGCGTGTCTGACACTCACTCCGAGGCCTCTCTCCACAGACGTTCCCGGTGCTGGAGGAACTCTGAACCTCGGCCCCGGCTCGGTGGATTTCACTCCGGCAGACCCAATTACATGCAGGACGTGTCCGTCTGCGCCCGACCTCATCTCCTGTGTCCCATTACCGTGTTGTGGGATCAACGCAGACGCACAGCCTTCTGGCAAATTTGATTTAGCGGAGCAATTCTTTATTCTATTTCCGGCAGAGAAAAATTTTAATCGAAGCGTTGATGGATCTCTAGGTTAAAATGTTTTGTTTTGAAATGCAGGGAATTGAAAATACATTAACAGATATTGATCTGGTCGTTAAATCATTGCCTGAAATCCTTCTCTTGTTTAGTATCAACAGAAATAAAGCGTAACATGAAACCATTTCACTTTTACAATCAAGCGAGAGGTAATGAAATTGAAGAAGTGTAATATGAAAAGGCAGAAAGCCATCGAACCAGTTCCTTAATCCATATCTACAACCCTATATCTGTTTATTATGTTCCCTCTGTGACAGAGTCTAAAAAGTAAATCAAATCCACTGTTATCACAAGATGCCAACCATAGAAAAATTAAGGGATCGTATCCAGTAAAAGGGCCACAAATGTAAGTCACTGCTTTGCCTCACTAGCTTCTTCGTAGATTCCCTCTTGTAATAGACTGACAATTTTGTTATGTACTACAGCAGTGGTCCCCAGCCACTGGGCCGGGGATCGGTACTGGTCCATGCGTGAATTGGTGCCGAAATGTTTCCTTTTGGACCCATCTGGCTATTACTCACTACACCTCAACTAAAGAACTGAACAATAGAATGGCTAGGATTCCATTATCAATAATGCAACTATATTTGATTAGTGAAGGCAACAACAATAAACTCAAAATAACACAGAATCATTGATACAAGGCCCTAACCTTGTATACCTGTCTGGTAGGAGAAAACTATAGGCTGTATGTACTTGGGAAACCCTTGTTGTGTGCATGCACAGTTTAATTAGGTAGGAAGATTTTATAGGTAGGAAAATATTTTAGAACACCGGTAATTTACTTTTAATAAGGGGTATTTATCTGGCACAACTTAAGGACCGGTCCGTAAAAATACTACAAGAGATTTAACCGGTCCGTGGCGCAAAAAAAGGTTGTACCACAGTGCATGCTGTTGTCAGGTACTCTGACTTCTTCCTTGAGTCCATAAACCGGCAGAATTGTGTTAACTCTTCCTTGTAATGGGTCGTAGGTGTGATAGTTTGTGTGAACTGTTTTCTGTCCCTGTATCTGGATCAATGATTGACTGGTGAACACAAATGAATCATCAAGGAACCTGACTTGGGTTTGCAGGCTTCCAGGTTCAAATCCAACAACTGCCAGGTTACCATTGAGCATGACACTGTCCCCAAAAACGGCACCCCAGGTGCTTTGCAAGAAAAAACATCATTGCTTGACGTGACAATTTTGTATGGCGTCAATATCAACAAATCATCCAATCCAATGCTATTTTCATAAAATATGATCCCACTTTAATTTCAAACCCCATGCATTCCTTGTTTCTAGTCCAGTCGTACCTCACATCATCCAACAACATCCCTTCTAACCTCATCATCTCATCTAAACTAAAGTCTAATTTTGATGGGCGGTTGGTGGCTTAGTGGTTAAGGAAAAGGTCTGAATCGAATACCGCTAGCGCTAAGTTACCAGGTGCCCTTAGCATGGTATAGTCCCCACACGTTGATGGGTTGAATGCAGAGGCATTAGTAATAGAGTAAAAATAATCTTAATAATAATAATTGATTGACATTAAGTTCACATTTTAAGTTGGGTGGATGGGATCATCAACTTGACATCATCTCCATTTTGTTAGCCTGATAGCATAATTGCCTAAGTCCTATTTAAATAAAATATGGCTTAGGCAATTATGCAATCAGACTAACGAATTGTTTTATACAGAATTAATATATTAAACTGTGAAGTATTTCATTCAGAAACAAAGCAAAGATCCATTAAACTATTAGTATCAGTAAAACACATCTGAAGTCAATGTCACAATTAGAAAGATTTACAAGCAAGACAGCCAGACTTGGTGTAACTGCGGAATGCGCTGTACTTGTGCTTCCAGTCACGTGTTTCTTATTAACAGAGGAGGAGATCTGGAGCTGCTGTCGTGTGTCTTGCCAACATGTGTACAGTAACTACTCCTGCCGTCCTCCACTCCCCTCCAGCCTCCCCACACCTCCCTTTTTTTTTTCTTTATTTATGCCGCTGCACGAACGTGTTGTCATGGTGCGGAACTCGGTATCTGCAGGAGTCCAGGATCTCAGGGACAAACCTAAATCAAGATATGTCAGCACTTTGAACACACTGGCTGTATTTTACATCTGCATGTATATTGGTATGTGTCAGTGCTGTGATGCTGGGCCGGGCTGCAGTATTTCATCATCTGCAGGTAATAAAGTAGAGAGTGACTTCTTGTTTATTTTCCAAAGCCTGACAGTGGCGTCAGTTGGATATCTCTGCGCCTCATAAATCAAGGTTACTAATGAACAGGAGGGAAGTTTGTTGTCTACGCGGCGATTGTGATGTGCGATCACATGTCCTGGTGCACGCCAAATAACTGAGAAGATCCAAATATCTGCAATGAGTCATCCATTTAGTCCCAGACACTCTGGAAGTCAAGAGTGTCCAAACTGTGTGCAGTGTGAGGCCAGATTGGTAATAAAAGTCCAAAGTCAAACTCTTCTGTGTTACTATTCACTGCCACATACAGAAATACAAAACCCTAACCCTAGTGGTAGTAGCAGACTTGGATCCTCAAGGCTTCAGGTTTGAATCCACCAGCTGCCAGGTTGCCACTAAGGTACTCGGAGCATAGCACCACATAACCTCTTGTTCGTTACCCACAGGAAGGCTCACAGTTTGGTGCAAAGTGATTTGGGTGGTGCCAGCTGCCACTGCGACCCCGCAACGGACAAGCAGATAAAAATGTATGAATGTACAACCTAGTCGGAAACTGCTTTAAGTTGGTCAGAAATGTAACTATATTGTTGTTTAAAGCAAAAATATTCACTGTCAGGGAAAAAAAAACAAAAACAACAACAAAATTTACTTCCCAACCACTTCTGTGCCACAAACCACTTTTTTTTTTTTTTTCACTGACCGATCTTTAAGGTGTGGTGTATGATTAACACTAAATAAATGCCGGCATAAAAGTGGTATTCCATAAATATAATACTCAACATTTTTAAATAGTTTATGTTACAAAAAAAACATTAATGTTTTATTAGGTAATATATAATGAACGTCTACCAGGGGTCTCAAACTCGAATAAATTGTAATAAAAATCAGTTTCCCATAGATTCTGTGTAATACAACACTGAACCAGAAGGAAACGGTGGATCAGGGTTTTGAGAACTATAGGATTTACCATAAAATGTGGGGAACAAATCTATCAAACATTATTATAAATTCAACTTTCACATCAAGGTGGGGGCCGCAAAATATCATTCCATGGGCCGCTATTGGCCCACGGGCCATGAGTTTGATACCGGTCTATACAGTTATTCAGAACCAAGCATCACAATGAGTTCACGACCGTTCTAGTAGTTCTGCAATCCTAGCCGTTCTATCGTCAAGAACGTAGTAGATGGAGGGCAGATGAGACAGAGACAGAGGATATGGAAGTGTGAGTCATAGACAGATGCCAGAGGATTTTCTTTTTTTGTTTTCAAATTAAAAACACTGCCCATAATAAATAAAACGAAAGTAGGAAGTAAGGAAACCACTTTTTTTCTTTTTTGATCCACACAATGTAATGTAATCTCTGTACTTAACTAATCACCAAAGTGAATAGTGGGCAGCTTTAAGCGCCCGGGGACCAGTGAGCGTGGACAATGCCATGCTCAGTGGACCCTGAGTGGTAACTGGTACAGTTGGTGGATTCGAACCTAGAATCCTTCAGGCCCCAGTTCGATTTCCTTAACCACTAGGCCACCACTGCGGCCTGGTACCAATTGACCCACTAACCAGTACCAGTCTGTGGCCCAGTGTTTGGGGACCACTGCACACGTAATATAACAAATTTTAGTCAAAAACATTATAACAGTTTCCAAACGTATAACCACGAGAGAGAGAAAAATAACTAATAAACAGCCAAAATATACATATAACCTCAAAGCTTTGAGCTAGTCAGAATAGTTGTACAAATTATATATCCAAAAGGAAGGGTTAGGCCTGGAATTGTCAATAAAACAAAAAAGCGGTTTCACCAGTGCAAGGACATACTGTATAAAGAATCATCCCCAGATAAGACAAAAGCCACATGATTCTAATCTAGTTTCAGCCCCAGAGCCTGATTTTAGACACACCTCCTTCAAGGTGTCGTTAGAAACAAAGGGGAATTTCTGGAGTCTTGACTCCTGTTTACTGGAAGAGCCTCAGATCTGAGCTGGAACGTTCGACCTGATATCCAGGTTTGCCTTCATACTCAGCTGCCACTCTGTTGCCCCGTGGCTGTTGTAAATGATTTCGAAATCATCTGCTTTTAAAGGAATGAGAAGGAGAGAGAGTTCACTGCACGAGAGTGTGTGCGCATGGGAGTGTGTGTTTTCATCAATTGATTGCGCAAGAAGGTTTAGCGGGGCTGTGATCAGTAACCCAGGCCTTGGCTCGGGCCCGTACGGAAGCGCGAGCCTCAGTGTGACTCTGTGTCAGTGTCACCTGACAGACGCCTGCATCTGTTTTTCTTTTCCATGTCACACAGAAACACTGCGGTGTCTTTGGGGTCATTGTTGGTCTGTTTGCATATTAACCAACTCCACTGTGTCAGCGAGTGTGTTTACAGTTGACCAATCACTTCCTAGTAGAACACTTGCACCATCCGCCCTAACCTTAAACCTAATTTGCCTCTCCCATCAACTCAATAACAAACTTTATTTGTGGGATGAACTTTTTCCCTGACCATTAACTGTTAGCATGGGATGTGGAATATTACCAAGGCCAAAACCTGAACCTGTGTTGGGCAAGATACTTTATAAAACGAACTTATTACTTTACTAGTTACTGCACGGAAAAGTAACTAGTTACTTTACTATTGACTAAATTATAAATTAACTGATAACTAGTTACTATACGTTAAATATATAATAAAAACACATTAAAAACATTTAGTGTTGTGTTCTGCAGCAACTATTATAATAAAATGTTGTGGTACAAAAAACGTAAAAATAGATGTTTAGACATTTTGACAGGCATCTTTATTGTAACCTCAACTTGCCACTTGTCATCGTCTTGCAAGAAGACCCGCCCAGGTCTCTTTCAGATTGGCTTAGCCTGAAATTTTAACCTACGTCAACCAATCATCGCTCCTTTTCAACGTGTGGGTTCAGTTACTAAGCACGGCCGTCTTATACTCATGACTGACAGGCAGCAGACAGACTCCGCTGTCATAAAGTCCTCTCTCCGTGGCCGGGAGAAACCGTCCATTTGGACCACAGACAGTAACGACTAACAAGCCCCTTCTCACCACAGTAACAATAACTGTGTTACTGAAACCGAAAGGTAACGCGTTATGTTGTTATTTACCGAGAAAAGTAGATTCGTTACATAACAGCATTTCAGTATGGCAACAACTTGAAATCGCTCTGCGACCTGCTATGTCTCGCCCTCCGTTTTGTCTTTAAGGTTTATAAGCTGTATTTAAATCAGCCACCAGGTGCATACAATATATGGACATGATTCTAAATTTTGAAACTAAGAAGCAGACCTTACGCAGTAAGAACTTTCCTTTTTGTCCAGTGATTTTCAATGACTTGTCCAAAACCTTTACTGAATTTCCACGACCAAAATAAATTATTTCATTTCAATGCGACAACCAAAAACTCATTATTGTTCCACTAAGTAGGATGAGGTTTATATGTGATATGTATGGTGAGTCGATGACTTGAATGAATAGCCAATACATTTTCTAGGCCATGAACACAGAGTCCAGGGTTTGATTCCCACAAGCATGGAGCCTAGCAGATCCCAAATTGGGATAACAAGAGATAACAAATTTCTTTTCTTCTCCATGTCAATTTACATTTTAATATGCCATATTGATGTTATTGAGATAATTGATAAAACATTAGATATATTTCCAAAACTTCTAAAAAATATGTATTTTCCATATTTTTCTAGGACCTGGAAATTATAAAAATTCCATAACTTTTCCAGGTTTTTTAAGACCCATAAATTGAGAAATTGGAAAATTCCAAGGCATAGTAAGTACAGTAGATGTTAGATCAGGCATGGGAAAACTAAGGCCTGGGGGCCAGATGTGGCCCGCTCAGCTTTGCAAACCGGCCCACCAAATGATAGAAATGATTTGAATTGCATTTATATTTTGCCTTTTCCTTGCAATAACCACATTTTCCCAATATCTTAGCATCTTAGCCTCTGTTGCATGACTTTTACATGTCATTTATGTGAGTTTACATAAAGGTCCATCGATCAGCGCCTTATCCGGCCCCTGTGTCCCATTTTGAAGCAATTGTGGCCCATGAGTCAAAAAGCATCTTTTTATGCTTGTCCGTTGCCGGGTCACAGGGAAAATTTGCACCACCCAAATCCCACTGGTCCATACTGTGAGACTTCCTGTGGGTAGTGAGCCCACAAGAAGACGTTATGTGGTTCAGGACAAGCACCTCAGTGGCAACATGGCAGCTGTGGCCACCACTGCTGCAAAGGTTTCAGTTCAAACTAATTCCAACTACAGCTAAGACCCTGTTGAGCAATACATATAGTACTGAGATATGACTCATCCGTGTGTGATAAATGCGTTTTTACTCAGAAACTACTTAAGCAAAGGCTACAATAATTCTAATTCCAGGTTTGAGACGTACAAACTGGTAAAAGTCCACACAGGTCAGGCAGAGCTAAAGAAATAAACATGTGTCTTCTGCTCTTGCGCAACACAGACAACACTCTCCTTCCACGTTTTGTAAAAGAATCAGACCAGAGCAATTCCAGCTCGGTGCTTTTTTCTTCAGAGCTCTTTTCTGGCAGCCGGAAAGAAATAACAAGAAACCAGAGACAACATATGACAGGAGAAGCTGTCAGGCCCAGAGCTGGGTCAACAGCAGGGGGTCAATATAATGTCTGGAACACAGAGTCACCAAGTGATGTGTTAAGTGTGGTGGAGGGAGTCAAGATATGTTCAACTCCTCCAAGGCGTCAAAGGAGTCCATGAGGACATCCAGTCCCCCCCGGTCCCTCTCATCTGCTGCTCACGCTCTCTCAGTGAACCCGATACCACGTTAAAGAAAATTGTGTTTTCAGAGTATACACAGATTTGCAAATATCTACGCGAGGGCAACATGGAGGCGAGACAGAAGGGACGCACAAATGCTTTCCGCCACAAACGTGCAAGGACACACAAACAACCATAATGTCACAGTGGCTGTGAGACAGCCTGGGAACAAGCAGTCCCCTAATGAGGTCTATCCCGTGAGGATTTAGAGCTGCACGGAGGAATTCAGACTCTGTGCTCTCATGACTGACCTGCCAACACACACACACGCACACACACACAAAATGTTTCACACACATGAATATATATATATATATATGAATACAAATAAATCTACACCGTTGGAGACGTGAACGAGAACCAGCTACAAGCCCAGGGCAGCGGTCATTTAGAAGGTGCTACTTCAGAAACAAACAACAGGAGCCCTGAGGAATTCGACACAAATTTGTGAGGCTGCAGGAACGGGGTCACAGGAAAACAAAAAGAAGAATGAGCAAATAAATCAAGTGCAGCAGAGCAAAGTCAGGGAGAAAGTGACGAGAGAAAGAGACAGAGAGGCAGAACAGTTGGACGGAGAGTTACAACCACACAAATCTCCAAGTTTTTAACATTTGCTCTTGATGTTGGCTCACGCTGCGGCTGCCAGAGCCAAACTGGAGCGAGTTTACTAGAAGAGAGCTGGTGTCTGAGGCACAGACCACCATCGCTGATGGCCTGTAGACAGGCCTTCTGTTAGCTGAGAGACTGACAGCATGGACGTCCAGCACGGACACGGCCGACATTGTTAATGCGCAGACAAAGTACATGAATTCTGAAAACTTTAACTTTTAAGGAACACTTTAAAGCTGGAGTCCACTTCAAAACTAAGTATATGCTTCAGGTTTTCTTTTCACCACAATTGTTCTTAAAACACAGGGTTAAGTTTCAACGCTGCGTCTCGCAAGGCTACCCTGATTTTGACCTGGTGTCTTCTGGGAGTTTTTAGGGTAATGTGAGCTAGACTCAACGAATGTCACAACAAGTCAGCTGGTAGCTGTGGAGATATTACATTACGGAAATGACCCAAGTCATGTAGATCGTTCCTCTGGGTATCCTACACATCTGTACCTGATTTTTCTAATCAATCCATCTGGTAACCAATGAGACATTTAGAACAAATACCGACTATACTCATGGAGGAAATGAGGGTGAAATTGACAATGTTTTTCAGGTTAGAGCAGCTCTGCAACAAAGTATGGTATCTCCCATAAGCCATGAAGCTAACATGATTTGGAGGAGAGTAAGGGGTACGTGGAGATGGAGAGAAAGAAATCGTTGCATTTTGCTCAAGGGAAATATGTTGAGGGGACATGTAGGTCAAGTTCAGGACAATTGAGTCAAATCTAATTTGTGTCTAAGCAATTTTTAGTGATTCTCGGTTAACCTGTAGTTCAACACAAACAGGAAGGTTTGGAGAAAAAGCTAGAGAAGCCAGAATGAGATGGTTTGGACATGTTCAGAGGAGGGACAGTGGATATATTGGTAGAAGAATGATCCTAGAGACGGAGCTACCAGGTAGGAGACAAAGATTGATGGATGCAGTGAGGGAGGACATGGACGTAGTTGGAGTCAGAGTAGAAGATGGAGATAAATTGAGTAATTGTGACTTGATGCTAATAACAACTGAGGAAAAGTGTCAGGAGTGATTTGTGGTGGAAGACTCTTAGCTAAGGTGAAGGGAAAGGTTTACAGGACAATTGTGGGACCAGCCATGATGGTTGGATTAGAGACACTAGGAATAGGTAGAAGACAAGAGACAAAGCTGGAGGAGTTAAAGATGCTGAGGTTCTCTTTAGGAGAAACAAGGATGGACAGGGTCAGGAATGAGGTGATTAGAGGGACAACACAGACAGGAAGGTTTGGGAAAAAAAAGCTAGAGAAGCCAGTTTGAGATGGTTTGGACATATTCAGAGGAGGGACAGTGGATACATTGGTAGAAGAATGATCCTAGAGATGGAGCTACCAAAGAGGAGATTGAGGGATGCAGTGAGGGAGGACATGGAGGTAGTTGCAGTTCTCTGTTGAGGATACAGAGGACAGGGGGAGATGGAAATTGTTGACTGTGGCAAATTGTTCGCTGTGGCAACCCCTGAAAAAGGGAAGAAAAAGATCTGCATCCTCTTATCCGTTCCCAGGTCTCAGGAGCAGCAGTCTCCACGACCACCACCCAAATCACACTGTACCATACCACTGCAAGTTATGAAGATCGGGATGGAGCCATGTTCACTGCACCTCTGTGGCAGCCCAGCGGCTAGTGGATTAGAACCTGAAGCCTTGCGGAGCCAAGTCTGCTTCCCTAACAGTTAGGACACCACTTCACCACTTCACAAACTTACGCTGTAAAAAAAACGTAATATAATATAATAATTAATATAATATAATATATTAATATATAATCCTTAATATAAGAGTTACTGTAATAAGAATATACAGGAATGTCTGCATAAAGACATGCAATATTTTTTCCGTTGCTGAGTTTAAAGGTATTTTCCTGCATTCTTGCCTGCAGACATTGGTCGATTCCGTCCCTACAGTAGTACATACTTTATGACTTTGTCCCCTGCACAGTTCTGGTCATGGATAATTATGACAGTTCTCATTAATGTAACATACTGTGGCATGTTCTGCGAGCTGAAGACCGCCTGAACAATCTCAGCGTGCACACTGTGCGTCCGTCCTCTGGAAATAAACACAGCGCCACTGCTAATCGTCCCAGTGTCAGCCAGGCGTAACACCGTGTCACAGCCAGCGCGTATGCTGGATGCCTCGCAGGCCTTTGTTTTGGAAAATGTGGCAGGGTTGCCATGGCGCCTGTGTTTGATCTATTGTAATTAACCGAGCCCGCTGATTGCACAACACTTCCCTTTGGACTGTCTCCATCAACTGGTAGCCCCGGACATCTCATCAAACACCACGTTAACCACCGTTTATGCAGTCACCCCCCACCACCACCCCATAATCTGTCCTTACATGGCCTTGCAGGCATCGGAGCAGCCATAAGACATAAGGCGCCAGGCAATAAGGATCATATGAGGATTTAACAAATCTGAGGTTTACCATTCAGAACAAGCTCTAAAGAAGTGAAAGCATGCATAGATGTAGGCTGAGGGCGACACACTGGGGTGAAGAAATCAGATTTGAGAGACAGAAGAGGTGCTGTTTTGCCATACTGAAGACACAACCCACGGACAGTGGCTGTTTCTATCGTGGACATGTCTCTGGTTCACCTGCCGTCTTCAAACAAACTCAATTTGTGTGCACAAAACCATGGCAACTGTTTGATATTTGCATGTTAAACACTTAGTTAAACAGCCAGCAGCTGATGAGCTCAGTGAGCACAAACATTTGAAGTCTGGCTCAGTAAAGCCATTAGTCTGGTAAATAAGCCTCTAATGAAACCAAAGCCTGGTTTTAACACTTTAACACTGGTGTGTTTCTAATGAATTAAACCAATAAGACATTGTCAGGCCTGGTTATTGCAAAAATCAGATGGAATTATTACGGTAAGGACCAGAGTGCCACCTCCAACTGCCTTTAAGAGCCATTAGCCACTACTTCAGTTGATAGCTATTAAAACGTCATTTAACAACACTTTGCTGCAGTGGACTAAAGTGCATTCAAGTAGGGAAAACAACGTGTGTCTGAGACAGTTAGATACTTGTGCATTTTGATGTTAAAGGTGAACAGTAGGGCCTTAAAAGTACAACAACACAATCATTTTCCACTTCTTTACAATGTAGTTCAGCCAAGAGTTTCAGACAGACTAGAAACTACTGTTTAATGTTGTTAAAATTAAAATAAATTAAAATGTACCTCAATTCAATGGCTGTTCAGTTCAACTACAATTACTACCAAACTGGCACATACACTTGTTGACTCTGACTACACCCTGTGGTGTAATGTAGGGCCAGATCACACTTCTTAAAGGCCCAATCACCACAGCAACTTTTTCTTCTCCTTTCGGTTTGTCCCTTTTTCAGGGGTTGCCACAGCGAGTCAACAATTTCCATCTCCCCCTGTCCTCTGTATCTTCTACTCTGACTCCAACTACCTCCATGTCCTCCCTCACTGCATCCATCAATCTCCTCTTTGTCTCCTGTCTGGTAGCTCCATCTCTAGGATCATTCTTCTACCTATGTAACCACTGTCCCTCCTCTGAACATGTCTGAAAAAACTCACCACGAATGTTGCCTCCTCATCATTTGTGATTGATTTCCAAGCAGGGTCACGACCAAGTGTGTATCCTCAGAAAGAGAGGACACTTCAAAGTAAAAAAACTAGGGGTTTTGGCTCCTATTTTGGCCAGTCCTAGGTGTCCTTGCATTTTTCCCCTATATATTTATCAGAAAAATACTACAAGAAGTATAGAAGAATAACTCAGATTCATATTCAGATTCAGGGGCTGCAGTCAGTCATCAATTTCAATTTCCGTCTCACCCTGTCCTCTGTATCCTCAACTCCAACTACCTCCATGTCCTCCCTCACTGCACCCATCAATCTCCTCCTTGGACTTACTCTTTGTCTCCTAGCTTAGTCTCTAGCAATCATTTTGTTGTCTTGCATCTTTGGTTTTACGCAGGATGTCCTTACTGACGCAACCCTTACCATTTATCCGGGCTTGTGCGCCCTAGTGGCTAGCTTCCATGTGGCCACAGAAACATTGGGTGAAAATGGCAAACAAATTAACATTGCTATGACTTGATCCTTTTTAGTGATTCCAGTAGTCGTATCATATAAAATCTGGTTTCACAACAAGGACTTTTTTTCCTGTGTTATTGCCCTTTGTCCCTCGACGATGCAGTTATGCCACACACTCAAAAGGTCTACACATAATTGTCCCCGAGGAGAAAACCCATGGGTGAGGATGTGAGGCTCGCACGTTTTGTCGGGACTGACCTTCGGATGAAGCACTGAGCTGTCACTCACATATGGCCAAGCCCCGGGGTGTGTAACCGACCTAAACTGATCAAGGACAGGAGTGGGTTGTGAGGATGGAGGGTGGTGTTGTGGGAGAAGGTTGGAAACTTGGAGATTTTAGACATATTTGAACAAATAGTTTAGCCTGAAATTTGTGTTTAAGAGAAAAACAACTTGTGCATTCTGACTGAGATGTCATAAACACAACAACAAAGTTCATTTCCTATTGATTCAACAATCTTTGAAGACCTGTGTCCTGGATGAATCACATCTACAATAAACCAGGTGTTCGTTGGAGCTGCAGATTCTTATTGCATCTTATAAGCAATTATGGCCAAATGAAACTCCATTTTTACTGCGCATGAAACCTGTACAAACTAAGGTCCGGGGGCCTGATGGGGCCTGCTGGCCTGCCAAAATCCTTTTGTCTTTTCTCTGTAATGCCAGCATATTCCCAATAGATAGGATAGAAAAGGTTAAAGGCCTTTTAACATTCTAGCCTTTATCCATGATCTTTACACATCATTTATCTGAGTTCAAGCAAATGCTCCATCTATTTGCTCCTCCCCCTGGTGTCAAATTTTTGGGCCCAGTGTGGCCTGTGAGTCCAATTATTTGCCCATCCCTACTCTGGGGTATTTCCAGTTAAAAATCATAAATTCCTACTTATATTTATATATTACTAATGAAATTAACTATTACATGGAAATCTGTCACTGAAGTATGAAGTCCCATGACTTCAGCCTGGACTTTCCCAGAGCTGTTGTGCAATCTACTTCACTTTTTATTTCTTAAAGCAATAACTTGACGAATCTAGAGGCGTCTGAGGCACCGACCAGCTCTGGTGGTCTGGAGACTGGATTTGAGGTACCCGGAACAGAGGACGGGCCGCATGTTAAGCCCCCCCACCCCAGTATTAGAAATAGCACCTGATGGAGTAAACCTGGAGTAAATGCATATTCTAACTTGAATAACAAGAGCTAAAAGCAGCTTATCCTGTCGATGAGATTCCGGTGATGTAAGACACAAGAGTTAAAACACATAACACGTCCAGAGCCATAACTCCCAGCATCGAGGGTCAGTGAGCGGGGGTGTTAGAGTCTGTGTGTGGTTCACTGCAGTAAAGCAAGGTGTTTCTAATTTAAGGGTCTATTAAAGGCAACTGAATGGAAAAACAACCATGTTTGTCTGAGTGTGTGTGTGTGTGTGTGTGTGTGAAGCCTTAATCTGCTGATGGCTGCACAGTTGTGCAACTGCAGCCCATTTGCCCAGAGCAAATAGCAATGTTCTTAGAATGAAGAAAGGAGGGTGTGTTTTGTTAAAGGTTTTCCACGTTTTTCTTTTTCGATTTTCCACCAATGTCATTTGAGTTTAGTGTGTGGGGCTTGCACAACTTCTCACTTGACGCAGAGCAACACATTGGTAAAGGGCAGGGAGAGGGGGCAGTAAAAAAAAAAAAAAAACACAAACTGACCTGAACTGACTGACCGATTGAAGAGTGGTTCAAGAGTTTTAATGATGTTTTTTAAAGCAGCACAAAGCAGCGGCCTGTAGGAGTTTGTTTTGAAAGGTCATTTTGCCTTACAGCAGTTTCTCAAAGTGCGGGGCGAGCCCCACTAGTGTGGAATGGTGGTTTCCGCAGGTGGGACACATTTTTGCATTTATTTTGGTCTTTCTGTTTTGCCATTAGACTAATTATCCAAACACTAAAAGAAAATCAGACCTTACTTCTGCACTCGACTCACTTGAGCCACCTTTGCTTTGAGTTCTTGAGCACTGGTTCATGCAACACTATGTGGAAAAAACTTCTTCTCCTTTCGGCTTGTCCCTTTTCTCAGGGGTTGCCACAGTGAGTCAACAATTTCCATCTCCCCCTGTCCTCTGTATCCTCAACTCTGACTCCAACTACCTACCTATAGTGTTTTTTAACCCCAGACCTTCCATCTGGAATTAACCAAACATAATTTCCCATTCCGGTGATTGTGCCGATGCCAGGACTAGGACGACCAGGACTAGGATGACCGGGACTAGGACGACCAGGACTTGGACGACCGGGACTAGGACGACCGGACTACGACAACCAGGACTTGGATGACCAGGACTAGGACGACCAGGACTTGGACAACTGGGACTAGGTCGACCGGACTAGGACGACCAGGACGTGGACGACCAGGACTTTGACGACCATTGCTAGGACGATCAAGACGACCAGGACTTGGGCGACCAGTGCTAGGACAATCAGGACGACCATTGCTAGGACGATCAGGACGACCAGGACTAGGACGACCAGGACTTGGACAACCAGGATTAGGACGACCAGGACTAGGATGACCAGGACTTGGACAACCAGGACTTGGACGACCAGTGCTAGTACGATAAGGACGACATTGCTAGAATGATCAGGACAACCAGGACTTGGACGACCAGGACTAGGACAACCAGAACTAGGAAGACCAGGACTAGGACGACCAGGACTTGGACGACCAGGACTAGGACGACCAGGAAAACCCATATCACTACTGACATTACAAGCCATTTTGTAACTTTGATTTCCTACTGGAAGAACTTTAACTGTGTTTGTTAGGTATATGAACATGTGTCAAATTGTTCATTGTCATTGAACTTTTGTACTGTTTTTTTTTTTATTGTACTTTTATGCTCTGGTAACATCCATTGCTCTGTCTGTCCGTCCAGGGAGTGGATCCCTCTCCTGTGGGTCTCCCTAAGGTCTCTACTGTTTTTTTTCCCTCTGCAGTTATTCTTACCCTGGCTAAGGGTCTAAGGACAGAGGATGTTACCAACCCTGTAAAGCCCTCTGTGACAAATCAGATTTGTAAACGTGGGCTAAAGAAATAAAATGTGATCGATTGATAATTCCAGTAAGTATCCCAAGTATCCCATCCGGTAAGTGTCCCATATCTTATTAATATAATTGGCAATTTGCCTTTTTTGTGTCATTAGGACAAGGTTCAGCTTATATATTATACTATTTGAAATTAAATAATTGTGAGCTTTTGTTTTCATGTATTTGGGGGTTATTTCTGACAAATGGAGCGCATCAAAATTCCTGTCTTCCGAGGAGAGGAATGATAAAAGAAGCTTTACAGGGATGCATCACTCTATAGGATTGGGCTCTACTTGTAACGGCCTGTATGTCAGCGTGCATTCCTGCATAACCATAACCTTTGGAGGTTGTCAGGTGCCTAAAGCTTCAGTGATCTTGCTAAAAAAAATGTCAACAATGGAAAGAATTGGCAAAATTTACAACCCAATAGGGGGCGTCGATGAGCACCTTGAGCCCTGCAGCCAATCTAAAAACATTAAGTCTTTACTGTCTACACAATATTTAATAAATACAAAAGATTTATATCAGCCCGCCATAGAGCAGGTTGAGCTGCAACAGAGAGAAAAGTGAAACGTCAGCGTATAAATGACGGATGATGAAATAAACATTTTTGATAATAAGTTAACTCTGCATAGGCGTTAAACTCTGTACGAGAACATGTTTGTTTATGTATGAAAGGTAAAATCCTGTCAGCTTTCCTGGTAAACCTGTGTTTACTGACAGAGCCACAGACGGAGGGATTTTACCAGCAGTCTAATGACAGACAGAGAATCCATGTGTGTGTGGGCTTGTTGGGAAATACCAGTTGAAATTCTGTTTTCAGATCACTTTCCCCTTTCATTGTCAACAGTTTCTGTGGTGGAAAGCGACTGTGTTTTCCGTCAGTCACATCCAGAACCAGGAAGAGAAAAAGAAATATCCCGAGTTGGCAAACAGATGTGATTTTAACGCCCTTGTCTACAGCCAGGCATGGGCAAACTAAGGCCCGGGGGCCAAATGTGGCCCATTGAGCTTCTTAATACGGTCCACCAACCTTGTCCAAATTACATAATTTATTTATGTTATCATTATACTTCTGCCCTTTGCTTGCCATCCCACTGTTTCTTCAGTAAATGGTGTCACAAAGGGTATAAAAATTGTAGCATCTTTAGGTTTTTACACAGGACTTTTACATGCAAATTATCCTAGTTCAAACGAATCCTCCATCTTTCTGCTCTTGACTCGGCCTTTGTGTCCAATTTTAGGACCAGTTGTGGCCCCTGCCAGTCAAAAAGTTTACCTACCCTGGTCTACAGCATTTGTGTCAAACTCAAGGCCCGGGGGCCAAATCCGGCCCGCAAAATCATTTGGTAGGCCCACGCGAGCTTGAAAAGGTATTTTAAATTGTCTATGGAGCAGAGTTTCTTAACCCTTTTTTTTACACAGCAATAAACAATACTTGTTACTTATAACTGTAATTAAGTAATTATTAACTGCAGTAACATGTACTAAGTCGTCATCTGTATAGTATTCCATTTACAACTGGCCCTTGAGTGAGTTTGAGTGAGTTTGACACCTCTGGTCTACATTAAAGAATTTATCAGAAATTTTGGTTTGGCGCAACTGTGTCTGACCGCTCCGTGAATGTGGGTTCAATTTCCAGTGAAGACACAACTAAAACATTTCATTATGAAAATAATGGAACAATTTCCACACAGAGAAATGTCCAGGTGACGTACAAGAGTGGAAGAAAACAGACCGAGGAGATTTTTTTCTGAAGAAAAAGTGACGCTGTCCTTGGTCTGGAAAGAGTGCTTTCTCTTCTGAAAAAAAAAAAAAAAAGAAATGCTGTATTTACACAAACACGGTTGAGTTCTCTAGTTTAGTTCAGGGTCACATGACCCAGTATTTCCGTTCTGTAAGAACATTGTTTCTGATGTGAAGAAATATCACACACGTAATCGGAGCTTGTGACATTTTCCCTGCTGGGCAATTGCCACAGCTAATTTGTTTGGTCAGGGGAATTGTGTGTATTTACCCCACAGATACCAGTCACTGCCTGGTACCAGGACTGCTTGAATAGTCACTAAGCATACATAGAGGGCAGTATATCAGCCACATGGTGACGCACTGATGTCCAGCCCGCCCGTGATCAGGATCTGAGTCTTTCATCTGTTCGCTGGTTTTCCTGGGCACGCTCTAATGCACTTGGAAAGTCATCCTGATCTCCTCGAGAGGGAATAGCTGCAGCAAGAAGCAATGGTGTTTTTCCAAACATAATTACAGACTCTGGCTCTAAAAGCAGCACTGAGTTTCCTCCGCTGCCTCCTTCGCCGGCCTGTTTTTGCACGGCACGAAACCTAATGTGGGTTTTTTTTTTGAAGGAAAACATCATGTTATGGTGATTTATGTCTCGTGTCTGCCCAATTGTAGTATTAGAAATGTGAGGAATGAGGTTGCTCTCATTTAACACATCACCGAGCCTCAGTGGTTGCGTAAGAACATGTCAAAAACCCTGGTGAACTGCTTGATCCCTTTGTCTTATAATCACATGTTTTGTAAGAATGAAGTGGAGGGCGGGATGGGAAGAAGTTGTCTTACATGTTTGTCCGTACATCACATACTTTCATTGAACTTTCAGACGTCCCCTTTCATGATACATATGTCAAAGCGCGGGCTTCGCACTAAATTATTCCACACATGATGCTAATGATGTCTCTCATATATTCCACAATCCGCTGTGAAAGCCGGGGTCAGCCCCAGTGTGCTACATCTCTGATGCTCCCTTGTACATCTCCAAGCGGAGCGAATTCCTATCCGCTCGCCGTCGCTTGAGTCATCTCGCCCCGCATCCTTTGTGTCCCGCGTCCCACTGACAGAGGAGCTTTTGAGACGCAGTAAATTTGAGATGTAAAAAATGTCCTCTTTTTTTTTTTTTGTTTGATTAATGCACTAGACCACACAGTGTGTGGGAAGTGGATTGGATTTTTTTTTTTTGTCTTTTCCCCCTCTCTTTAATGAGCATGTTTCAGGTTGGAACCAGCTCTTTGCCTTTCATTCATATTCATGCGCCGGCGTTTGAGGAAACATGCGCGTCTGAATCATCGCAGCACGTCACCGGGCTAATCTGCGTGGACGGCTGCATCAAAGTTACTGCTATTCACTGTCCAGTATTTAAAGGAAATATAAAAAACGATGAAGTGTCCGAACATGTGGGCCTTGTTATACAGTCAACAACCAAAAGATACAGCTCTCTATCTTGGGCAACTACATTTTACGGAATAAACCCAGACATCATTAATGAACAATGTCCAGCTTTCTCCATATGTGATGCAGATTGTAACACGGTTGTGCATTTATTAATCTCTTAACACCTTAACCATTCATGTGGGTTACAGCTTGAGATGGGAATAATGGCGTTCAATAATGGAACAACTTTAATAATAGTGTGACTATTTTCAGGTTAGCATGACAAAAGAATACGTTTCCTTGATAAAGAATATTTAATGGTTCTTATTCCCAGGTAGATTTTCTATCCACAAGTGGGTGTTTTGACACAATTTAGTCCATTTGTGGCAGGCCTGGGCAATTATTTTGACTCACGGGCCAGGTCAGGATCAGAAAGATTGAGTATTTCCGTAAATGCTTTAAGACCATCTTTTGGGTAAATGTTGCCTTTGCAGGGAAAAGGAAGAAGGATAACAATAATATAGATCAGCAGTATAATTTGGACATGTTTGGAGGCCAAACGGGCCGCATCCAGCCCCCCGGCCTTAGTTTGCCCAGGTCTGATTTATGGTCTTTGGAGGTAAAATTAATCTAAAAAAAAAAGGACTTGACCATAACATTGACCATAAGGTGGCCATTTTTCATCAGTTACAACAATAGTACAAGTAAACACAGTATTAGGGGTCAATCCAGTGTTATCACAAAGGTCATTTGGTGGGAGTGAGTGGGAGTGAGTTCCTCCACCTGATGCTCGTGGCCGACAGTCCTCAGAGCAGGAAAAGGGTGTTTTCCTTCATTTTACTGAAAGTTTCTCTCAAGCTGAGGCAGCAACTTTCATTGGAACCATTAGCACTGGATGTGTGAAAACCCCAGGCCTAGATATACCCCAGCTAAATATAAGGGTGTTTAACATTTCTACATAGAAATTACTGCCATTACTGGAAACTCTGTGGTCGGCATTATGTCAAGTCACAGGCGAAGACTGTGTGCTCGGTGAGGAAGTGGGAAAAATTATTGCGATTATTTTGGCAGATATCACGACTAAAAAAGGAGTTATTTTGGAATATTTACTATAATTACCACGTAGTTTAGTAATTCAGACCTTTTCATTGGCTCATGTAGAGACCTCCAATGTGTATGTGTGAGATAAAGGGTAACGTGAGTTCAGCTGCCGTTTTATAAAGATAAATTTCATTATTTTGTGGTACTGGTCGTATATAGTGACCCTACGTTAATGAAATAGTTTCACTAACACAGAGCAGAATCACAAGGTGCTCACAATGTAATAGTATCCTTCTCATACTACATTCTATATCCTAAGTTTATGTCACTGATGTATGTTTATATTGTATGTGCTGCGAGATGCACGTGTTAGTTCAGCTGTATGTATAGATTTGCATGTGTGTATGTAAGATACATAATGGACAATAATATAATACAATATAACTGAACTCAACACAAATATTGTCATTGTCATCGCCAAATATAATAACAATAACAACTGAGATTGTAACTACTCAATAACACCACGCAAAGCAATAATTATTACAAACTAATCTACTAACACTACTAACATCAACCCACCTACCTATATAGACTACTTACCTACTTATCTACTTACATCCACTGTTTACAATTTGTATTTGTACTGAATTTATTTCCCTACTGTACTGCTTCTGTCTATCTATCTATCTATCTATCTATCTATCTATCTATCTATCTATCTATCTATCTATCTATCTATCTATCTTTTTTTATTTTATTTTATTTTTTTTTATTATTTATCTTGCCTGCCTGTCTGTCTACCTATCTATGTGTGTATCTCTATATCTGTCTGTCTATGTATGTATGTAGCTATATATCTATCTGTTTATTATCTTTCTATCTATCTATCTATCTATCTATCTTTTTGTCTGACTGCCTGCCTGTCTGTCTACCTATCTATGTGTCTATCTGTATATCTGTCATATGTATGTATCAATGTATCTATGTATCAATGTATATATATATATATATATATATATATATACGTATCTATCTATCTATCTGTCCATCTATTCATCTATGTATACTGTGTGAATTTCACATTGCATTACAACCTCCTTCAGACAAATTTTCCTGTGTCTGACTGAGCATCGTCCTCTTAGTTCAGCCAAGCTGCAGGGTGAGCGTTAAGGTCTCGTTGGATCCAGACGTGAACCGTAATGCGTTCAAGTCCTGCACTATTTTTAATTTTGAGTTTCGTCTTGCCATCACAACCTACAGCTGTTTCCCATCCAGAAAATGTAGGATCCAGGCGTCATACATTCTGAAGGTGATTTCAACACACACACGCACTGACACCCGCTCACCGCAGCGCTCCATCTTGATTAATTTCATTGCTTCATTCTTGCTTGTATTGTCTCCTTCATAATGTAACAATACGTTCCCCCGATGCCGAAAGGATTCTTATTCACAGCTGCTTGGAATGAGTTCCGCCGACTCAAGGTTAGATCGTTTCATTCAATCCCATCGATCATTCGGTGATGTAAACATCCCCAGAGCTTAATGTTTTGACAAATGCCCTTTAAGGAGTGAGCTCAAGGAATAAAAGACAGACCGGAGGAAAAAGAATAAATGTGGAGAGACGAGGGAAGGAGCTGAAGATAACCAGAGAGACAGACAGATGGAGTGAGGATGAGTGAGGGGACACTGAGAAATATCCTGACTTACAAGTACACAGAGAGTATCCTGCTCTCCCTGAGAGAGGGCTGGACAGGATACAGGAGATACATCTGGACAGATTAATTCCAAATTCAGTATACAACCTCTCCCTTCCTGTGCTGCGGGGGACAGAGAATCTCACCCCCCGGGGGACACTTAGCTCCAAATCGGAATTTGAACGAGGAGAATCGCTTTCAGCTGCTCCCACTTTTTTGTGGGTCATCGCGGAGGACGACATACTCATGTAATTTGGCACAGGTTTTCACAGCGGATGGCCTTCCTGACCCAGCACTCCCTGTTTTTTTTAGGAATGGGACGAGCACTGGTGGGACAAAGTCCTAACCCACCGCTAGCTTGGATGAAGGCCTCAGGAGGCTAACCACAAAATTGACCACAATCTTCAACAAAACATTCATTCTTCACGTTCACTGCAGTATCTCACTCATTATTACTTCATCTTGAGAAGCTCCAGAGCCCCCCTGTACACCCGTCTGCTGTAACCCAGTATGAGGAACTACAGCACTGTGGTAAAAAAGACATGGGGAAGAATTTAGTGTGAGGTTCAGTTCACACAGGACAGGATGAGTCAAACGCTCATAAAGTGTCAGGTGAGACAAACTTAAGGGTAAGACGAGAGATGAGAGGATCTCAAATTACTGTCACACTCACACAGTTATCATGTGTTTTGTAGATGAGATGTTATCTCTGCCAAAGGTGGCTACTTTGATGAGTCAACAGTTTTGAAAACATTTTACGAAATCAATTTTCAGTTGATTCCATAATTTCTTTTTTGACTCCAATTGAATATATGTAGGATGCTTTCACGTCTGATAATTTTCAGTAAAAACACTGGAAAAGTGTTTTTACAAGTGGGGTGTTCTAAAACTTTTGAGCGGTAGCGTACATGTCCAAATACAGTGGTGCCTCAGCTTTCGAACTTAATCCCATTCAGGTTGGTGGTCGAGTTCTGATTTGTTTGAGGTCTAAATTAATTTTCCTCATAAAAAAAATAATTCAATAGAAAGCCGCGCTGGTCCTAGGTCTGTTCGTGAGAAAGAGCGCATGCTTGGCTTGACTGAGCCGGGCGCATCTGCCCGAATGCTCTCGCGGTTTGACACGGGCCGTTGAAAAGCTGAAATTCGGTCGAAAAGGAAGGCCATTTTTCCTCAAAAATTTTGGTCATTTTGGTCGAGTTGGTCGAGGGCTGAGGCACCACTGTACACATCCTTATCTGACCTTTAGTTTACCACAAATCCAAATTTATTCTTGAACCCTAAAATGTCTCTACGGCAACAACAAAAACTTTCAATGTCCTTACAAATATAGCTATTGCAAGAACACGCGCACGACACAGGGAGGATCTGCAGGTGGAAAGCTTCTCATTAATAGATTTATTACTCACTCGCAGGTCAAACATAATACGTGTACAGTCTCGCTCACTTGCACTGAGGGAATCTACTCTGATCCTTCCTGCTCACTAACCCCAACCTTTGGACCGTCAACCTGTTCTGTATATAAACCTTATGGCGGAATAAGTCATGGTGTTGGCGGCGTTCAAATAAACACGCGTTAATGACGGGGTCCTCATCTCCCAGGATTCTCTGCATGTGTTTATAATCTTCATTTGTGACCCAGATGCGATCTGTTCCGTTGGTGTAAAACCTCCCTGCAGGGAGTGTAAACAGCACATTGTTTAGTCTCAATGTATTAGAACAGGTTTGGAGGTTTGGAACGTGACGTTGCTCAACACAGTTGAGTAAGATGATATGTCAAGGACTTTACAAGGCTATTTAAATATTTCAGCGATGGATCATGCGGCCTCACCGTCACCTGCCAACGGGCCTTTGCTTTGACGCAATATGTACATACTGTATCTCGCGGAACCAGATCTCGGTTGCTATCTACACGCCCTCATTACAATATTTGTAAATGTATATTTTGCTACAATTTCTTGCTGTATATTTACTTTGCACCTGGAAAGATTAGCTTTACATGATTTATAGCACAAAAAAATGTGCCTGTTTTATAAACCGTCATCTCTTTTACTCCTTAATCGGAAATGAAAACACTGCGTTTGGCTTCTTCTTCTGAAGTTATTACAAAAGACTGAACCACTAACCTTCCTAATGTAAGGCAATAGCACCAGCAGATACACCACATCAGACCTTTATTCTGGGTTAGAAAATGTTAACCTATAAAAACTAAAGTTTGGATGGGCCCTGCCTTTGCCTGTTCCCAGAAAGGGGGTCATTGGTCAGTGGTTGGAAGCCCTGCCTCCAAGACACAGAGAGCATTGAGTCCTGGGTTCGATTCCCAGAGGAACTACAAGATTGGCGTTTGTAAGGCGCAGCATGTTAGCAGCGGTTATAACAACTGCTGCTGTTAACACAATAATTTCTTAAAATTGTAATCATTAAAGGATCACTTTATATGTTCTTAATAATACATATTTAAGCATATGCTGCTATAGGCCTAGACTGCTGGGGGACATTTTTCATTCTGCACCTAGAATGAGCACCTAGAATGAGCACATTGACTTTGTGGCGGAATAAGTCTTTACTTCTTTTGCCCTCAAGTCACATACACAACCCAGTGTGTATATGACATATATCACATATGTAACTGATTTCACTCTTTTTACAGTTTTGTGGCCACCAGCAAACTGGACCAGCCCAGGACAGAGGCGAGGACTCCGTCAACTGCCCCTACTAAGGACTATGAGAAGCCCAGTGATCCAGATGGACAAACACTATATATATCTTAACCCTCTATTTTCATTCTTTGTGTATGTATTTTATGTATTTGTATACTTGCATGTTTTGGGTAACATTTACTGCATGTCTGTGAGACAAACTGTGTTTTGACAATGTGGGCTATATAAATAAAATTTGATTAATTGATTCGAAATATAAATTGCAGGTCAACAACTAAATGTACAACAGATACAAAGTAAAAAATCATGACATTTTTATCAAAAACACCGCTTTTCTGCAGGAGATGATATGATAACAATTACAGAAGCTCAGTATTTCAGTGTTCAGCACTTGGTAATTCTAGCTATATTGTTGTTTTCATGCTCTTTTCAGGTGCTTTCGTTCGCATCTACATAATCCAGCAGAAAGTGGTTGAAATATAGACGTTAACAGAAATAACCATCTGTGTGTCATTAAGATGTCGTTCGGCTGCTCTGCCGTTGTGAAATGCAAATAACGTTACGCTACTGCATTAGGCAATTGGCATGATATCACTCTGAAAGTATTTGACATCTTAAAGTTGCGTTGCCTCGCTTTTTTCGTGTGGCGCACCATAATGTGCATCCAAAGCCTTTTCAGTTTTGTGGTTTTCTTCTGAGTGATTTCATAGCCTTGGGGCTTCACTCCCAACAATACAACACACCATTTTTTTTTCCTCTTCTCTCTCCATGTGCTGCTTCATATTTGAAGCGTTTCCAAATCACAACCAGTTTTGTTTGCGTCATTTTCTTTTTTCCCTTCCATGAATGTTATCCAATTTCCTACAGCCTCGGTGCACGGCCTGCTGGGAAGAAATGACGTGGGATCAAATGTTGTGTATAACTGAATTAACGGCGAGCTAAGGTTCACATGCTTGTCACGAACAAATCGAACTCTATTAGAACGATGGTTTTGATCATATCTGTCATTGTTGATGGGAATTGGTTTTCAAGTTGTGTGTTTCACAGGGATTTCATTCCATGTGTCAACGTTCTGGATTTGCCACTGTCGTGACTAAGGTTAAGAATGAATAGAATCTTGTTGTTTATCAGGAGCATGTAGTACTCTTCCATTCCTTTAGGGGTGACTAGAATGGACAGGATCAGGAATGAAGATCATTAGGGGGGGCAACACAGACAGGAAGGTTTGGAGAAAAAACTAGAGAGGCCAGATTGAGATGGTTTGGACATGTTCAAAGGAGGGACAGTGGATACATTGGTAGAAGAATGATCCTAGAGATGGAGCTACCAGGTAGAAGACAAAGAGGAGATTGATGGATGCAGTGAGGGAGGACAGGGAGGTATAGTTGGAGTTAGAGTTGAGGATACAGAGGAGGGGGTGAGATGGAAATTGTTGACTGGCTGTGTCAACCCCTGGAAAAAAAAGGGACAAGCCGAAAGGAAAAGAAGAAGTTCCATTCCATTCCTGCAGGCGGGTATCACTGTACTTAAAAAACAAAGATTTCAATGTGTTTTAATAACAGCTTCTGCCCTTGCTGTTTATGTAATTTAAATTAAAATAATAACATACTGTATCATACACCAGTAGTATTAATACACCAGTAGTATTAATTTTAGTCATTATGGATTTATAATAAAAATCAGTCTTTCTTTCTGTCAGATAGCACTTTTACACACATTGATGAATTCTTAAAATAACAGTGAGTCACTTTTCTGATTTTTTTTCTCTGTAGTTTTTATGAAACATTTAGTTTAATTTGGTATTTAATGGTTGAACAGAGATAAACAAAGCTACAGGAGTCAGAGGAGGTTCTTTAATTAAACATCTATGGAAATACTCCTAATAAGAATCTAAGGTTAAATGGTTACAGTGCAGTGTTAGCTCTCGTAATGTGTTAAAACTATCCATGAAGAGCTGCTCTCTCCTTCCTCTCTCCCCACTCTACCCGTCGTTTCCAGGCAGGCCTTTCACGCAGGTCTAAGCAGTTGTCTGAGATGCACGGCCAGGCGCAGCGAGGAATAATAACACGTCAAAGACGCTCACGACGGCAGCGGCCGCAGAAAATGGAACATGCCTCGGGGTGGAAAAACACTTAAACATTTCTCTCAACGCTCCTGAATTTATTGAGTGCAATGACCCTGGCTGCTGCTCAGGATCACGGGACAAGATGTGGAGACCGCGGCATGGCTTTGGTGATTTACCTTGTTATTGTGCGAGTTGATCGTGCCGGAGAGCGCTCTGTTATCCAGGAGTTGTTTCATGAAGTGTTAGGCATTAAATCTTTTTATCGCCATTTGAGAATGGAAGATGTGAAAGGGCCATGAAGCTGAAACGCTGCCCCAATCTAAATCTGCACTGGGCCAGCAAATCTGATAACATATCTATTTATAATATTAACATAATCTTATACTCTTTTCCTGGCTGTATCATACATCATCGTAATAAAGAAAGCCTGTGTGAAACTGTAAAGGTTATAGAGAAGATTAGGTCGTTAGGGAGTTATCTAGATACGGTTGGTGAATGGACATTTTATTGAATTTATTTTAGCATTTTGATCAGACATGAGCAAACTAAGGCCCGGGGGCCAGATGCAGCCCTATTTTATAACTTTTTTTTTTATTATTTCATGATTATACTTCCTTTCTTTTTCCCTTCTGGTTTCTCTAAAAACAAAAAGCATATTGGACCTTCAACATTTTCTTGACTTTTCTGAATTATCTTAGTTCACACAAGTGCTCCACCTATCTGTGGCCCCTGGATTATGACCAATGGTGACTCGCATGCCAGATGTTTAGCCACATCTGCTTTAAATGAGGCGGGGAAAAGTCTCTGGGGCCTTAAAATGTTTAGAATGACTTTCATTATGAAGTGCAAAATACATAATTTGTACCAACTACAATTAAATAATTTTAATCTTTAAAAGTGAAGGGTGGTAGTGGTGGCCTTATGGCTAAAGAAGCAGAGTTGGCATCAGGTTCAATTCCACCAGCTGTATGGTTGCCAATGAGCATAGCACTCTCCAGACCAGGTATGGACAAACATATTCACTACCAGGCCACAATTGGTCCTATTGGACACGCGAACCGAGTTAAGACCAGTTAGTTGCTGAGTTTACATGAACAAAGGTATCTGGCATCTGTCAAAGTCATGGATAAATGAAAAAATGCCTTTTGCAAATGGGAAAATGTAGATAATGCAGGAAAAAAGAAATTTAATTCCAATATAAAGCAACTGAATAAATTTGGCGGGCAGGATTTCTAAAGTAAATGGGCCTTATCAAGTCCGCGGGCCTTAGTTTGCTCTTGCCTGGTCCATAACCACATGACTTGTGGGTCTGGCTCCCCACCCACAGGAAGGCTTACAGTATGGTGCAGTGTGATTTGGGTGGTGCAGCTGCCCATGTGACTCAGAAATGAATAAGCAGATAAAGGTGAATGAGTGATGAAATTGCAAAATTAAACATCACTTCGTCTTTAACACTTCATTACAAAATAAGACAAAGTTCCTAAGATTTTTTTTTTACTTCTAGCTTGTTTTTTATTGTGCCGATAAAATGACACTGCCTCATTTCACAGACTCTTTTAATAAAGAGTTTGGGAAAAAATGACTCTCATGAGAAAAAGTCCATTCTATCCCCATTGTTACTATATTGAAACAAACACCTCAATGTAAGTCCTTGTAGAATTTAACACCAGCAAAATAACAGAACACAATACACTGAGGGAAACACCAATCACTTAGTCACAGCCCAGTACTTCGCCTCACACCTCGGCCGTCTCTTTTATCATTGTAGCACAATCGTGTGACACTCGTCCTCAGCCCCACTTGTGCTGCAAATTTATGTCCTTCTCCGTGTGACGGCCCAGTCACGACTGCAGTCATTCAGTGTCGCTGAGATGCTGCTTTTGTTGCCGTGGATGTGGTATGAATTGGACTAATGAACCCAAATGAAAATAGCAGCACAAACAAGGCTCATATCACACAAGGTTTTTTGTTTTTTTCTTCGCTCATTCCAGCCCACTTGCACAAAATTAAATCAGAATTTCACACACATACGGAGACACCCGCCGCCTGGGGCAGGTGAAGCGTTCAGACATGACCCATCATGCTCCCTCTCCATTATTACGTCATGTTACGATTAAAAATGAATGCTTCCTGACACCTTAATTACCTCCACCTCCGCCCACACCCTATGCACAGACGGAGAAGCGCTCTGGTTCCAAGCCTTCCGTTTGCACCGGCTCTAACCCATCATCGCAGACGCACTCTCCCCGTGGAGGGAACACATCAACAGCACCCATAACCACGGGCCAAGGTGCTTGAAGTGAGTGCAGCTGTCGGTTCCTGAACACGCACTGCAGGACATGCTGTACACTTGGCCGTCACGCACCATTATCCTGTTACAATGAGTCAGTGCAAACCTCGGTGCACAGAACCTATTTCCTGCAGGTCTGATTGACTGGATTAAATCTGGTGCAATGAATCATCATCAACATCATACGTGACAGCGATCTTCCGACCTTCTCTCCGCGGAGATGTGCACTTTTATGGTTTTTGTGCCGACGTGGACCATCGCGGCCGCATTGTTCCCAGCTGTCACTTATTATCTCTGAGTTGTCCGTACACTACGTATATTAATAAAAATACCAAAGACGGGTTTCTCAGGCGCCTTATCTGGAGTTGTACTGATAATGTTGCCAGGGAAAACAGGAAGCACTGATGGGAACTGTGTCTGTGCAGTATCTACTGTGTGCTTTAGTTTAGCTATAGTGGGGCTCAAATATTTGATTTAAGACAAGAATATCTAATTTATTCTAATGAGGCTGACAGTAGAGCTCTGGCTCTAGAGTTCACTTAAAACCCATAATGTCCATATTGTTCATCTTTAAGTCGCTATATGCTGGGTATAGACTAGGCATGGGCAAACTTTTTGACATGTGGGCCACCATTGGTCCTAAAATTGGACACGGACGCTGAGTCCAGAGCAGAAAGATGGAGGGTTCATTTGAACTAGAAGATAAAAAGCATGCAAAAGTAGGGATGTCTGATATATCGATCCACCGATAAATATCGCTATATAGATATCAGCATCATTTTTAATATCGGATCATATCGGTATCGGTTTTTCCACCGATATTTATAATCCAGTGCTGCAAAGCCGCGGTCTTGGCAAATACGCTGGACTTCCTCATGGAGTACTGAGTTTGTACTACTGACACTTTGACCGGCACGTGATTAATGATGTCATTTAAAGGGACAACAACAATGATCAGTGCTACAGTAAATGTCCATGGTCTGGAGTTTATTGTGGATAGAAAACTGTAATTCTTAATGACATGGAGGGTGGGGGTTGGATTTTAACACTTTAAGACGAGGCGTTTTAATGCAGCAAAATAAAGAAAAACAACCCTCAGTGGATCGACAACAACGCAGCAGCAGAAGCAGCTGCCTCTCTCTCAAAGACTCAGAGTTTTATACAGTAAAGAACGGAGAAGATAAACCAGTCATTCTCTCCTGTTCAAGACATTGGTTTTACTAAACGTGTGGAGTTTCGGTAGTCATGCTATGTCAGGACTAATCGTATTATAGATAAGTATTTCTCGGACATTTGCCAGTGAAACGCAGTTCGTGGTCGTCTCTCATGTCTTTGACGAGAAGAGTCGTTTACATCGTGACGATGCTGAAATGTTTTTTCACTCATTAAAGAGGTCTTTTTACTCTTATACAGCAGCTGTTTCTGTGTCCATTTATATTGACTATTGTTGTGAGACTGGATGGGTTTATAATGACAAGACTACATTTAAACGTTTTGACTAATTTGTTGTATCTTTTGTATTTGTTATATTTTATTGTATTTTTATGCTCTGGTAACATCCATTGCACTGTCTGTCCGTCCAGGGAGTGGATCCCTCTCCTGTGGTTCTCCCTAAGGTTTCTACCGTTTTTTTTTTGTTTTTTTTCCCTGTTAAAAGGGTTTTTTCCTCGGTAGTTTTTCCTTACCCGGGCTGAGGGTCTAAGGACAGAGGATGTTACCAACCCTGTAAAGCCCTATGTGACAAACTTGTTTTGTAAATGTGGGCTATATAAATAAAAATTGATTGATTGATTGATTGAATGTTAATCAATGCTGTTGGAAAGTTCTTCTGTCCAACACTAGACATTTCTTGTTTACATCAAATGCTGCACAAAGAATCATAGGACTGTTTCAGACAAAAATGGTAAAAAATAAATGTGTAATTTTTCTATAACTTATATCGAAGTAGTGTGTTTATGTTGTACACAGTTATTTATAGAATGCATTTAGTCTGGTATCACAGTAATTCAGGCGACATTAGCTGCCTATATCGGTATCGGTTCATATCGGTATCTGGAAGTAAGTGTTTGGGCAATATCAGTTAATATCAGTATCAGTAAATGTTCCCTACGTAAAAGTCATGTATAAATCTAAAATCCTACATTTTTAATACCTTTTATGAGGTCATGTGCGGGGAAACACATTGTTGCAGGGAAAAGCCAGAAGTATAATGATAATACAAATAAATTATTTCATTTGGACTAGGTTGGGGGGGCTCATTTAAAACTGAACGGCCCACATCCGGTCCCCGGGCCTTAGTTTTCCCTTGCCTGATATAGGTTATTCAATTACAACTGAAAAAAATTGGATTCTTTTCTATTCTTACTGCGCATATGGACATAAACATAAACATAACATTAACTAGTGGTTAAGGAAGCAGACTTGGGTTCGCAAGGTCCCGGGTTTGAATCCTCCTACGGCCAAGTTACCGCTGAGATGCCCTGAGCATGATATCGTCCCTACGCACTGCTCCCCTCACTTTGATGATGGGTTAAATGCAGAGGCCAAATTTCGTTGTGCGCTGTGGTGTGAACCACAATGTCACAATGACAAAAAAAGGAATTTAATCTTTAAAATTTAATATTGTGTTTATACACAATGCAAAATGTAATTCAATCATCAATTCTACACATGGCCCAGGTCATAAGACTCTTTTTATAGAGGAATTAGTGAATCTTAAGGAACTTGTTGCAGTAAATGCCACTAAGACGCATGAATAAACTTTACACTCTGTAACTCGAGCATTAAAGCAGAGTATTGTACTTCAGTAAAGCTAGACAGTCACAAAACCCACAAACAACCGCCTGATTAAGCTACGGAGACAAAATCGTACACATTGAAACTTAAAAGAAAGAGTTAGTTAAAGCAAGTGTGTCCAGACAAACCAAAACTACAAAACTGCATCCAATATTGATCTGGTCTAAGTTACTTCTCTGGTGCAGTCATGAAAACTCTCCCAAGGAAACAAACTTTAAGTGTGAACTCACCCTTGGAGAGAAAACACTAAAGTACACGTTCTTCATCAGATAGAGGACATTGTAAATTCTCTTTTAGTACCTTAAATAATTAAACAACTTCGGAATCAAGAGTTTCGAGTCTTTCAACCGTTCAAAAGCGTCTTTTTTTTTTTTTTTTTCCTCACCGCTCTATCTTCTGAAAATGGATCTTCCATCCGGCTTTAATGCCATCCTTTAATTAGAAATGTCTACGGATGAGTTCCTTTGAAAGATGTTAGTGCCCGTCTCAATAACATCATGTGTACTCCTTTATGATGACATTCCGCTGCTGAAACCTGAACAATATTTAACCCATATTTTCAGCATCCTTCAGAACTGATGAAACGCCAAGAAACACCAGGCCTAATTTTCCGAGAGCGTGCAGGCGGTTAATGGAGCAACGCGCTGGCTTTCATGTCTCTCCCGTGAGTTGTAGTGCAATCATTTCATTAAAAGCTCTGACTTGGGTAATTTGTAAAGACTGACAGGTTGTTGTTGTTGCCGGGGCTGAATAATAAGTGTGTACGCACACCAACACTTTCTCGTCATTTACTCCCTGCTTCCTTTTCCTTCCCACTGGCCTAGCCTGGGATCAGGCAGCGTGTTCAGATGCCTGGGAAATAATTGCCCGTCCCTTTCATCACGGGATTATGAGAATAAATCGTCTTGTGGAGCCAGCAGCACTAACACTCATTGAAATCCTTTTACATGGGGTATTATCTTGCAATTAATTGCTCTTTCCAAACGCTAAGCTCCTCTCTGCCTCTTGTGCTCACAAGGTTTGGTAAATATGGTGCCGCCGGACTCGCTTTGGAAAGACACAGAGGGTTGATGGAAACGAGTGAAGGCTCCTTCATTTTTTGTGTGTCCATGCAAACGTCCCTCTAATTTGCACCCGAGATTCCATACGGGACAGCTTTTCCGATCCGTAAGTTCACACTTTTACACTAGGAATTGGTAGAAGACAGGAGGCAGAGCTGGAGGAGTTAAAGATGCTGAGGTTCTCTTTAGGAGGGACAAGGATGAACAGGATCAGGAATGAGGACATAAGAGGGACAACACAGACAGGAAGGTTTGGAGAAAAAGCTAGAGAAGACAGATTGAGATGGTTTGGACATATTCAGAGAGGGGGACAGTGGATACGTTGGTAGAAGAATGATCCTTCAGATGGAGCTACCAGGTAGGAGACAAAGAGGAGATTGATGGATGCAATGAAGGAGGACATGGAGGTAGTTGGAGTCAGAGTAGAAGATACAGAGGACAGGGGACTATGGAAAAGGGTCCACTGAAAAAGGGGGGGACAGTGGATACATTGGTAGAAGAATGATCCTAGAGATGGAGCTACCAAAGAGGAGATTGAGGGATGCGGTGAGGGAGGACATGGAGGTAGTTGCAGTTAGAGTTGAGGATACAGAGGACAGGGGGAAATGGAAATTGTTGACTCGCTGTGGCAACCCCTGAAAAAAAAAAAGGGACAAGCCGAAAAAGAAGAAGACGAAGTTTGCAGACACTTTCCTTGCAACAGCTGTACGGTTACTTTTATCAGACGACAGGAGATTAATTTAAGACGACAGCTTCATGTGCCGTCCTCTGGGGCGGCGCTTGTCAAATACTATATACTTTTTTACAGCAGCAGGCATATAAATCACTGCGTTTCACACCTGGGAGGAATACTCTGAGAGACCTCGTAAAGAAGAGACAAACCTGTACGTCTAATGATATCCCCATTGACTCTGCTTGTGTGCTGTGAGTTTACTGCTGATTAAGAAATGTTCACACATGAAAATAAAACTCTGGGTGTGATTTTTGTTGAAATGATTAATGTATCGGTCTCCTTCCCCTTCATATTCTAGAAGTGAGTAAGTTGAACAATAAAAACCAGCAGTAATGAGAAGCTCAGTCATGTTTTTACTCTCGACACAGACCGTAAACAACACTCACTTCGTCTTTCCTTTGTCTCAGTTATTAAAATATATATTGTTTCCACCCAGGTTGACATCAGGGACAAAGGACCAACTGCTTTTTTTTATCCCTTCGGCTTGTCCCACTTTCTCAGGGGTTGCCTCAGCGAGTCAACAATTTCTGTCTCGCCCTGTCCTCTGTATCAACTCTAACTCCATGTCCTCCCTCACTGCATCCATCAATCTCCTCTTTGTCTCCTACCTGG
>JAFBJS010001967.1:131784-142423 GCA_016785265.1 Paraplagusia blochii
TCTCTAGCTTTTTCTCCAAACCTTCCTGTCTGTGTTGCCCCTCCAATCACCTCATTCCTGATCCTAAAGAGAATCTCAGCTCTCAACTCCTCCACCTCCAGCTCTGTCTCCTGTCTTCTACCTATTCCTGATGTCTCTAAACCATACATCATGGCTGGTCTCACAACTGTCCTGTAAACCTTTCCCTTCACCAGGGCCCTACTGAGAACAGCTTAAGTAACCTCAGTGATGAGGTGGTGACGTGTATGTATTGTGGCACAACACAAACACACACACAAAAAAAAACCCACACACAAATTGGTATCCACTTCCTCATGTCAACAGGAAACCCCGTGAGTCAATGCGAAGAGGACCTCTGATTAGAAGGTCGTCTTTTTCAGTGAAATCATGTGCGAAAGGAGCATTGTTAATGAAATCCTGCGCTCACTATGGGAAGAGAAGTGAACACATTTTTTTTTGTTGAGTAAACCCCTAATAAAGTCACAAGAGGAACAAGCTGCATGTGAGGACCTTTCCACTGAATACGGTCACATTAAAGCCTCTGAGAAACGCCGCAGTTGTTTCGCTTTGAGTTTAACAGGAAATCTACGTTTCCTTTTTTCTGTGTCGGTACAAAGAGGACGCTCCGCATTGTTTGAAGCTGATCTCATGTGAGACACTTAGAGCAGCCAGGGACACGTAACCTTTTCATACCTAACCCCAGTCGCTCAGTCCTGTCCCAGTTTTGTGATGACACACACACAAACAGCGGATACACTGAAATGGATATGGAATACCTCAACACGGGTCGAAAAGTCACAGTTTGAAAATCTCTCGTTCTTGGACACAAAAATAGAATAGAATAAGTAAGCTACCAGTTACACTAGTCTGCACTAAAACAAATATTATTATGCCCCTGCACCACCCCTGGCAATATTACTGCTTCAAAACTGCAATTAACTTCAGATAAAAGACCAATTCCCAAACTGCTATTTTGGCCATGAAAGAAAATAAAGTTACAAACCAATAAAATTCCCTATTCTGTGCCAAATAATAGTTTGACTTTGAATAATACTGAATAATCTGTTGGGAACAACATGGTGCAACAGCTTTACAACAACTTTCACAAATACAACATGTAATCCCAATATCACACAATGTTTTTCTTTATTCTTCCATTTTGGGTTTTATTTTCTTCCTCTTTCTCTATTTAAATAGATGTTTTCAGTCAGATTTCTCTGTTTTGTTGCCACTGTCAACAACAAAAACAATTCTTCAAAAAGAAAAAAAAAAACACAGCGCCCCCTAGGGGGTCAAGTGTGAGACCCAGATCAAGTGTGAGATCCAGATCTTATGAAGAAAACTGTGTTGGTTATGTAAGCGTGTTGACAAAAAGAAGCAGTAGATTACAGAGCAGTCTGTGACATTCAACATAGTTGTCTTTCAACTGTAATGTCAGGGGTTCAATCCCCAGCTCTGCTAATCTATATTGACCCCCGAGACCCTGAGAGAGACCATTTACCTGATGTTGTACCTTATTTTTAGGAAGCTAATTGATGTAACAATCTGAGTGAATGGGTGAATGGAATGTTTTTTAAAGTCTTTCATTGATTTGACTGGAACTAAGGCTGTTTGTACAAAACATACTATTTTCAATTACTGCAATCTTTGACTTCCAGACATGTCAGACCCTTTGAGGAAGTATTTGTGCTAACGGAGTGCGCACATGACAACCGCCCCCGTGTGAGAACCAATCAATGGGGAACCATGTTTGGGCGTAAGGTCAGAATTCGATTGCAATCGGTTGTAGAAAGTGAGTTTACAAGAAGAACTGAAAGATGGAGGATTGGATTTGACTTTTAAACTGTGGCTTGAACTGCACAAATATCTCGGCTGCCAAAGTTCTAGTCTGTCCAATCAAACCAACATTAAAAGAGCGAGGAGAACAGATCAAAGGGAACGTGATGGACAGATTGGGATAACCAGCAGAGAAAGGCAGCACTTTTTGGCCAGACTACAGTCTGGAGTCCATCCACATGAAACAATCCCCCGTCCAGGTTTGATGGATTGTCCTGGAGGTCAGTCGAGGTTGTGAAAATATCTTAAACCATACTCAGTAGAGCCGGTTAAAGGGGAATGATGATTAATTTTCACGCAAGAGCTCCATGTTTGGGTTCACGCAGTTCACTCCTCTGTCTGGACATTATCATAAATCAAGATATATGGTAGACCAGAGGCATTCTTAAACAAATGTAACAAAACCCTTTCATTTCTCCTACATTTACTCCTCCATTATAAATGCTCTTTTCTTTTTTTTCTTCCTTGCGGGCTAATAGTTCAACGTTGAACAGCCAACTTCTATCTCCCACACTATGAATCTACATCCACATCAAATTGTCCATCGTCCAACTGCAACTGGCAGAGAAACAGGCGTTTGAAAAGAAAATGTCCAAGAAAATAAATATGAAACTCACAGACTATCAAAGTGACAGGCTACTGTTGGACGCATTAGTCAAAAGTGGTACATGTATGAGTTCTCCGTCAGGTTAAATGAACCCCATCAGACATTGTCCAATGTGTGACACTACAGTGGGTGAGCCTTGGCCCTATCCTGTGTCTGCATGGAACGAAATACTTTAAATATTTGCCTGAATACTCAGTCTTGCATATCGTCTGGTTTAAATATGGTTCAGGTGTGTAATGATAAGTTTATCTGACAGGTTACAATCTCAAAAGTTTCTCTTATCCAAAACTTCCAACATGGCATCACTTCAGTACATTTATTTGGAATTTTTCTTTTATGACAAGGGAAAATTAGGAAATATTTTCTCAGTGAAGACAACAACAATAAACTCATTGATACAAGATTCTAACCTTGTATAACGGTCTGGTAGGAGAAAATTATAGGCTGGGTGCCCTTGGGAAACCCTTGTTGTGTGCGTGTACAGTTAATTCAGGTAGGAAGATTTTATAAGTAGGAAAATATTTTGGAACACCGGGAATGTACTTTTATGAAGAGGTAGTTATCTGCCACAACTTAACGACCTGTCCGTGAAAATAGTACGAGACATTTAACCGGTGTGTGGCGCAAAAAAACTGCTGTTGTCGAATAAGTTACATTGGGATCCAAAAATTATAATCTTAAATATGTGTTTTTGTCTGTGTACGCTCAGGCACCACTGGTTGTGACGCTCTGAGTGCATTCATGTAATAAAAACCATTTTGCAAGACCTTGCAAGTTTTTCTCTTCTCCATGTCGCCTCCGGGGCTACTTCATGTGTCGAGTCGTTAAATTAGTAAAATTGTCTCGATGCTCATCGCGTCTCCTTCCAACAAACTCTGTCCCTGATTGTACCGCGCTACACACTGGTGCCCGGTGTCTGGTTGTTGTCATCATCAGGCACTCGCCCAACATTATTATCAGAACATCTCAGTGAGCCAAGCTCTCAGCTGGTGTTCGGCTGTGGTGCAGGTCATTAGAGCTATCTCCCCTGCAGGAGTTGCACATGATCAGCACTGATTAAGGTTTGTTTTCAAGTGGAGAGTTGAGAGCAACCGACAAAGTGGTGTGATCACTGAGCTGCGCCACTCGTAATGATACGTCTACGAATTGGTATCGAGACAGTTCGTTCCTTACGTCTGCATACGTGTGGTTTGTCGGCTTGAATGAGAAATAACTCACATTGATGGCTGGCTGTCAGCCACTGTAGATAGTTCTATTCTCAGAGCGGATCAATTCCCAGCCTCTCTCGACTGCCGCCGGTGGTGAGTGACTCAGCTAATTATAACAAGGGAGAGCATGCCCTAAATACTGTTTTCTCTGCTAGTTCCCTGGAGAGGGGATGCAATCACACTCCTACATAGGCAAGCACTGTATATATACACACACCCACCAAACACATGAGATACACACCAGAGTCCGGCTGTATAAACCATCTCCCACGGGTGCAAAGCAAGGCAAAACACAACAAGTAGTACTGTGCTAGTTTGTGCAACTGCTCCAGCATAAACTCCCAGTTACGGTAAGACAAATTAGAAAACGCTACAGCCCCGCCCCCAAAACGTACAAAAACGTCTGAGTTTCTAGGGTGTGCCTGAACATAACAGCACACAAAGGAGCATAAAAAAAAAAAGTATCCTCACTTTGAAGTGTCGACACACCAGCTTCCAACTATTGTCTGATAACAGTAAATCAGTCACCATCACCACCGCGCTGTCAGTTCCCACACTGACTGCTTACCCTGATTTTTAACTTCTTCAAAACAGACGGGGAGACTGCGGTGACACAGGAAACCTGTTCCTGCGCCTGTTTAACGGCATGACAAGCACACTTGCTCACGGTGACACACGCACGCACTCACATCAATCAGCTGCTGAGGCTCCTTACCGGTAGCATGACCACTGCGCAAAGAATGAACGCGCGGCCTAAAAATAACATCCTTCGAATGGAATCTGCTGTTGCTCATCTGCTGCGTTTGGTACGGCCTGCAGTTTCAGATGGCCAAGGTAGCCTGACCTGGGTGAGGCTGAAACATCTCAGAGAGAGAAGTCTGCAGACAAAAATCTGGAGCAGACAGGTAGTGCTGAGGGTAAAGTGCGGCGGCGAGCTGAAAATACTAACCATCCGTGTCTATTTTGCTCAGCAAAGCATTTGAAGCTTTATTTGGAAGCGGTTTGGTTCAGAGAGAATTAACACGTATAATAATAATAAAATGAGGACGCTAGAGAAGAGCAATTTAGAGATGATATTATGCTGGCGTTTCTCCAAAGAGAGGTTAAAAGCTGATACATTGCTGCAAAATATATTTATATTTATAATATCTTTGAAATTCCTGATCAATTTACTGATTTTACAACCATCTTGTGTTTGGCCGTTTCCTAATCGGCTTTAGAGAAAACAGGGCTTAAAAGAAAAACTTCAATAAAAAGACTCCATTTTGACAATTTCCTAATAATCCTCTTTTGTGCTGCTACTGTGCTGATTTGACCCCGAAGCAGTCATAAGAAGAAAGAGAACTGTTGCGCAACCAACACATGGTTGTGTGGATACACATGCAAACTCCAACAAACACATACTGACGGGTTTGCTTAACCTCAGACCGTAGCTGAGATCAACTCAAAAATGTATTTAAGAAACTTTTTTTGTTTTTTTGTCTTTCTTGTTTTTAAGTTCTGATGTCAGTTCAAAGTTCTTTAGTCATGTTTTTGAAGAAAGTTGCACAATTCCCATCAAGACGCACGCAGTATTAGAGTGTACTCCTATAGCTTTAATGTCCGGGTGGGCGCAGCTGCTGTTGTTTACGTAGCTGCCCTGGAATATTTCTTTATGTGAATTCTTATAGCCCGGCCCCAACAATGAGGCTTTATTGGGGTGAGCCACATCCACATAACAAAGAGTCTCAGCATGGGAAAATATCAGTGAGATGTTGAAGCTGGAGACTTGTGTACTTTGGTGAACCAGGTTCACACTTGAAGCAAAACATGGAGCAGAGGTTGCTGCAACTGGTAATAAATAGCCATGGTAATAATGCAGTGGAAGAACTGAGTCACACGCCGGTAGTGGTGGTGGGGGCAGAGGGGAGAGGTGGAGGTGACAGGATTGTTAATTATTGTCTAAGAGGCTGTGATGATAAGTGGTCATTTCTTCATTTCAAATCAGGAACTCCACACTCGAAGCCATTGCACCACAGACTCGATGACATGAAAGTTTTTTGGAGCATGTGCTGCAGTGCAGTGCAGTGCAGTGCGAGTTGAGGCTTCAGAGCAGACGGTTTCATCAGAGCTGGAGCTGGAGACGGTGCCGTTACTGGATTGCTCAATGCTTGTGTCACCAGGAGGCTGGACTGGTGCGGGCGGAGTGTTTGAGCTCAACATCACCGGAGTGCGCGCACACACTCTGATACACACTCACTCACTCGCCGCCTCTGTGTGAGTGAGGTGCTCTCCCTCTGTCTCTCCCCTTCTCTCTGTCTGTCTGTCTGTCTCCTCTCTCTCTCTCTCCCTTTCTCTCCCTCTCCCAGTTCGGACTCGGGGGGATTAGGATTTTCTCACCACCAAGTCCTCCGTTCATTCACTCTCTTCAGCGAGTTGGATTACCACCAAAAAAGAAAAAAAACTTCATTTACATCAACTACAATGAGTCTTCCCCACACGGAGCGCACAGCGCGTACTGGTTCCATTTAAAAGGACACCACACCATCCAGGACTCCGCCACCGATACCTCCACCAGAAGACAGTCGGTTGTCAGTCGCCTCCATGGTGAATCGTTCCACCAGGATGAACTTACAGTGGAGCAGCCCGGCACCTTGCATCCGCGCCGTCAGAGTGGCACACAAGCGGCTGGACACGGACGACCAGCCGCCGGCCAAATGCGCGAGGCTGAGCGCGGAGGCGGGGGGAGAGACGCAGGGACTCCTCGGGATCTCTCCCGGATCCCCGGGGACCCCCGTGCCCAACAGCCCGGCCGGGAGCCGCCAGGGACCGTCCAGGATAGGACCGTTTCTGCTGTTGCCTCTGACGGACAGGGAGGGCATGCACAGCGCCATGAACACCGACACTGGAGAGGAGCTACTGTGCAAGGTATGCGCAACCCCCCCATATTGTGCAATGCCTTTGAATGAATAGTGTTTCAAGACAGCGCGTTGCTCAATGGCCTGTCTGACATGTCATCAGTATTCATCAGACCTGTTACCAAATGTCACTCTCACGCGAAATGTGTCACCATTTTGCGTAATAATGATGTTATTTCTTACTTTTTAAGGCGACAGAACCTAATGCTTTTATAAATACATACTGTATCCGTTTCTCCACATAAATATATGTATAGAGAGGGGTAGATAGATAGATATACATCATCAGATTTTGCTTGGTACAGGTGTATAGAGAAACTGAACAGATCACTCTGTCAACTCGGCTTATTTGCATGCAAGTCATTGTAATCCGATACAAACACACGTGTGGAAAAAGAATAAAAACACCCCGGTGATAGAAGTGGAAGAATTCGCTCCTTTCCACATCCCAGTTTTTATTTTGCAGGGCTGACCTGCGGTCCGGCTGTCTCCACTCATGGTTAATAAAATTGGTGATTCATTTACTGGGCTCTTACAAAAGCCTGGAGTTGGAATCAAACGCAGATCCAACGCCCTTTTTAATTGGCTGCCAGAGTTTGCATTGTTGTTTCCACAGATAATCATTATGAGAAAACACTGACCCTCCTCCTCCTCCTCTTCCTCCCCCTCTCACTCTCACTTTCTGCTGCCTTTTTTTCCTCTCCCCAATTTCCATCTCCGTCCACCCTCTCTCTTTACTCGTCTCCCTCCCCCCAGGTCTTTAACATGGGTGCCTACCAGGAAAAGATCAGGGCCTACGGCATCCTGCCTGCCCACAGGAACGTGGCCGGTCTCAGGGACATCATTCTGGGTGAAACCAAGGCCTACGTCTTCCTGGACAAGGACTTTGGGGACATGCACACTTTGGTGAAGAGCTGTCGCAGGCTGGACGAGGAGCACGCCTGCAGGTTCTTTCGGCAGGTGGCTCTGGCCGTGGTACACTGTCATCAGGCCGGCATCGTGCTGGGCGACCTGAAGCTTCGCAAGTTTGTGTTCGCTGATGAGAAAAGGTGAGATCTACCTGTAGTTTCACCTGAAAGGTTTAGGATTTGGATGTAACGAAAAATCAGAGTTTTGCCAAATCTGCTGGAATCTCACATCGGGTCCTGAAACATTCATCTCAAACCGCTGCTTCTATAGGTTTCAGAAAGTTAAGGGTTTGGACAATATTGGCAAAATCAGAAATCTGTTACAGTAATGTCAAACATCCCTAGTTTCAAGATTGTTCTTAATGTGGGTTGTATTCAAACTAAGAATGTCAAACATTAAAACCCTCAATTGGATTAATCATGACTAATCATTATTATTATGAACCGCATTAAAATAGCATTAGTAACTGTGCCGGATGAACAGTTTTAGTCCAACCCACTTTCTAGAAAGTCCCACTAGTTAACTCACGGTGACACAATGCTATGTTTACAAAAGGCTGTGATGTTTCTAGGGGGAAATGATTAATGGTGGAAAAAAAAAAGAGTGCTGCAGCCACGCAACTAAAAGGATGAAGTATTGCTAGGAACCCCCCAAAAGCAGAAGTAACGGCAGGTGTAAGATGCAGGATATGCTGCATATATAAAAACAGAGTGATTTATTCTGAGCTGCAGAGCATTAAACATAGTGATCCTCGGAAGTGTACAGCGCTACTGATCGATGGGACAGTTCTCATTTACCATTTGAACTCACAGAGCGTTGTTAGCGCTTAATGGACCACAGCATTCAAAATGCATTTTATAGCACCACCTGCAGGGGAAGGAAAGGTGCCAGAATCATTGCATTGCCTGTAACTCTCCTCCTCGTCGATATCACTTTCTTTTAAAGAAAACTTCACTACTACAAGATCCTACACACTGTACTTTTAACTTTATTCGGAAGTTGTCAGACGTGAATACACACAGAGTGGTGGGATCTGCCAGGAAACAAATCATGGCAGCAGCTGATACACACAGGCCATGTGTGCAGATACCACCGTGGGCAGAGAGAGAGTAGGAGGTTCTGTACTTGTGGAGGCAGCCTGCATGGCTTAATGAAACATTTTTCTGTCTCCCTTTATCACTCTGGATGTGTCCCTTAAATATGTGCATTGTTGGTTTGGTTTCATGTCTGCGTGTGCGTGAGCGTGTGAATGCAGTAGGTGGCATTTTGGCCGAGCCGCGAGACGAGCCTGAATGAGACAATCGCCCCCTTCTGTGATCATAATATATTTATTGCTCATAATTTATTTATAAACAACAAAATGGCGAGGCATCCGAATCAGGGGAGGCCTTCAACAAGAACTCATTCACTTTTATCCATGGAGATCAGAGGACTACTCTTTGAACTCGCTTCCACACACGGACACAAACACTGTCACAAACACACACCCGCATTGTCCGCATCACTGACTGACACCATTCTGTTGAGAAACACACTCAACCTTTGCTTACCAAACTATTTGTCGCCTCTTTGCCCTTGCGTCACTCTCCTTCCTGTAAGTTCCCGGCGATCCCGCCCCACCCTCGACTTTCCAAAGGCCCTTTTTTTTCACATGGAGATTCTTCAACGGGGCCTTGAGCTCCGGGTGGAAGGTCAGGATGGATGAATGAGTGCAGACAGCCACTGAGAGGGGATGAAGTTGGTCATGTCTCTGTGATAGCTATACAGCTGCAGAGGGATGAGTCACAGTGTATATGTGCAGAGGGGAAAAAGCCGAGGGGAACTGGGGGGAGGGGGGCATAGCTCAATTTTCGCGTGTGAGTGCGTGTATGCGATGGCTACGTGGTTGACTGCAGGCTTGAATGGCTGCGTTCAGTATTTAGTTAACCGGATCACGGCATTGCAACATAAACGCTGGTGGAGCGCCGCTGAAATCTACTTGACCCCGGAATTGTGGGTTGACATTCATGAAGTCGCTGCCCTTCCGTGGGTAAAAAAAAACTCCAGGATGACGGGAAAACACAGCTGGATGATAAGAATCGAATAGTTTCCCAGTCAAAATGCTATTTTTGCAACTGTAAATCTGGCCCAAGAAAACCAATGTGTGCCACACGACAAGTGGGTCATATTGAACTACACAAGCAAATACTGGGTAATACCATAGTTGGGTCAGCATGGTTTTTATCTGAAATTGTGTTTTGCAATCTGAATATTTATAACACAATTAGATAGATATTTATGACACAATTAGATTCTGATGCCAATATTTGACCTCTTTAGGGATAGTTAAACAGAACTTTATTAATCCCACAGGAGAATCCTTTGGGAAATTATGGCAAGGGTTATGTAAAGAGATAAGATATTGGCATTTGTTAGTCTCTGGATGGAATACATGAAGGTATGGTGTTAAGATTTTAGCCAAATTTCATGAAAACCATCTATTTTGGAGTCGAAAGTGCTTCTTGCGGCATGTTTACATTTATATGGTCAAGATCTCAAGATCAAATAACTCAAGCAGACATTGTTGTCATCCCGAGCAGCTCTGTGTAAACGACTCAAGTCGTTTACACGACTCAACTCAGTAAAAAGCGCAAGGTGGAATAGAGAAAGACAAAAGAATTCAACAAAAACTGTACCTGTAGCTGTAAACACACATAAGGAAAGGGAGGGAGGGAGGGAGGGAGGGAGGGAGTGAGAGAGCAGGGGGAGAGAATGTGAAGTGTTTATTAAACAGAGACTTTTCTTCTTCCTCTCCTTATCACAGTCTTTCACCTTCTGCTGGTGAAGACTCTACAGACCAGGAGCTGGGACAGATCTGGGGACGGTGGACGGGGGACTTTCACCACAACTGCATTCATATCTCATCAAGAAACTACCGTCCTTCCTCTGTGAAACTGCCCTGTAGACCGCAGCACCACAGCACCGTACACAGTAGTGATGGAGGCTGATGGAGGCGCTCCACCCTTGAAAAGTTCTCCTCCAGTCTGCAGAGCTGCATCATTCCACACCATCCTGTCTGTGGTCTGAACCTCACCCTGGGTCCAGAGGGTTCCAGGTTCGAATCTACCAACTGTCATGTTTCCACTGAGGTCCAGTGATGAGGCACCGTCTCCACCCACACCTGGTTGTATGCAGTGGTGTAG
>JAFBJS010001967.1:142518-168178 GCA_016785265.1 Paraplagusia blochii
TGGGGTGAAAACACACAAAAGGAAAGGGGGGGGGGGGGGGGGGGGAGGGAGGGAGTGAGAGAGGGAGAGCGTACAGTAAAGTAGAAGCCAGTTTAGAGAAGGTGACTAGCACTGTGAAGCATGCAGAGCTTCACTGCCAGGCCAGCCTTCCCGTGCGTCATTGATGTGGCAACAGCCATTTGAGGGTAATTATGGGATGGCTGGCGCCGCGAGTGTGGGACCCAGGTGCAGATAGCCTCGGCGCTAGGAAGAGAGAGCGGGAGGAGGAGGAGGAGGAGGAGAAAAGATATGTACTCAACAGAAGGATGAGTCATTCTCTCCACCCTTCAATGCTCTCTCTTTGTTCTGCTCCTTCTCCTGCCTTCATCTCTCCCTCCATTGCTCTCTTTTCCCATCTTATCTCCCCCTCTATCTTTGTATCAAAATATCGCCTGCTCCCCATCTTGATTTCTGTAGTCACTTGTTTCATCCTCACTCCGAGGCTGTGGGTTTCTCTCCGCAGCCACTACGTATGTCTTTGACGGTGGAGTGTCTGACAGAGTCAGCCTGCCGTGAACGGGAGATAAAATAGCACACTTCTGCTGCGTGTGTCTGATCGGCCACCTGTTGGTGGAGAAAGTTAATCATCACTAAAAATATTTGTCCCTGATTATTTGCTACATTATTCATTCATCAAGTGTTTGGTGTCGTCTTCTCCAAACAGACACAGTTAGAACTGCTCCACTGGTGCTGGGCGACATAGACTTCCTGTCACAGACATGGCTAAATTTAGCAATGTGTGTGAGAAGAGGAGATGGAGGAGGAAGAGGCGAAGGGAGTGGAGGATCTGGGGTTGTATATTTATGTATGTGTTTATATGAGCATGCATGTGCAGCGAAGATGTTTAGAATGTGCAAACAGGGTCAGCAGGTTGCGCTGTCGGGACATAGATCAAAAGTTCAAAAATGTTTGAGTGTTTATTGCATATTAAAGTCGTTTTCAACATTTTAATATAGTTGAAGAAACATCTGTTGTGTAAAAACAGGACTAAACAGTATCTCAGGGGGAGAACACATCCCATGTTATACTGATGGTGTGTACATTTTTTTTTTTATTCCAGGAAATTCCTCGAATTTATTTTTTTAAGCGTAATGCAGATTATTTTTCCATGTTGACGTCAGTCTGTTGCGATAACCCACGAAATGTTTCAGTGATAAAAACAACAAACGGAATCTCCAACAATGGCGTGCGTAGAACATCATGTACTTTGTTGGAAACTTTAAGAAGATAATTCCTAACAACGTGACATTCATCATTCAGCCACTCTCTTTGTGAAGCGTTGATTTGAGCGAGTACTCACGGACATTATGTTCTAAGGTTTCACCCTAATACACAAAGTTACTTTCTGAACAAGATAATAGATGATGTCACTGTCATGGCATCTCTCTCAGCACACACATCCTAATTTAACTCACCCCCACTGCACTCACTCAAGGCTGTTCTGTGTTAAACCAAGGCTGGAGAGACTAGAAGGTGCAGGAAGCTGATAGAAAGCTCCAGAGAAAAAAAAAAAAAAAACGAGCATAGCTTTTAAAGGTCATTCCAAATGTCCTGACCTTATTTCACTTTTCCATTCCAGGACACATGTGAGGCTTGAAAGCCTGGAGGATTGCCGCGTCCTGGAAAACCCAAACAACGACTCCATGTCAGACACCCACGGGTGCCCAGCTTACGTCAGCCCAGAGATACTCAGCGGCTCTGCGCCCTATTCAGGAAAGATGGCCGACATGTGGAGCCTGGGTGTCATGCTGTACACCATGCTGGTTGGTCGCTACCCGTTCCACGACCCAGACCCGGCTACGTTGTTTTCCAAAATCCGCAGGGGCCAGTGCTGTTTGCCAGAGGGCTTGTCACCTAAGGCCAAGTGTCTGCTGCAGAGCCTTCTGAGGAAAGAACCCTCTGAAAGACTCACGGCCACTGAGCTGCTGGCTCATCCATGGTTCCACCAGGCGCCATCATCACAGGAAGCGACACCGGGCGAACAGGAAGTTAGCTCGGCAGAACAGCTGGTGCCCTCTTTTGACGTGGAAGAGGATGATAACCTGTTTTGCTGACCGATTTGTATCAGCTTAGTCAGGCTGAGGGACCAAAAAGACAATTTTCCCATGGATTCATTGTTGTTTTATTTTACATTGGCACTTTTGTCTACAGTTGTGTGTGCGTATATATATATATACATATATATATATGTATATATACACACACCTAAGCTTTCTACAAAAACCTTACTGTACTGTATTTTGTCGTAGTGTTTGTGTTACCTGCTAAGGGCATTGTTCACGTCGATCACTCACTCTGTTCCTGTATGTGTGTCTATTAACTATTTGGTGCTAAATGAAAATGTGCGGATTTTAAATTTCTGTAGACTTAAATGGGTGAGTCACCAAAATTTCACCCGGGGCTAATGAAGCTCACCAATGGACTCATCAGACTGCAGAAAGTATCAGATGAATCCTGAAGGCAAGGCGGTCAGATGAGGATGTTGTTCCTCACACTCTGACCAGGCCTCAGGCACAGCAGGCTGACTCACCCACCAGTCCGAGGAAGGCTGGAGCACGGCCTCAACGTCTTGCAGCAGGCGGGGACGCGAAGTGAGAAAAGGCGCTTTAGCGCTGGACTGACGTGTCACACTCAGCGAGACTCTACCAGAAGTGTCTGACTGCCAATCTGGCAACCCCTCAGCAAACACAGAGCGTTTTACAAATCTCACACCAGACAGGGCGTTACTGCCATGCTGACATTATCACAAATACATTTGACTAGGCCTACGGTTTGACAAAGAGAGGAGGCCTGAATCATGCTAGTTGTGCATCATATAAGTTGCGTCCAGACAGAAAGTGTTTATCCACAACAAATAGATGTTTTCTTTTGTTTTTTATCAGTTTCGGCTACCAGGCGGTGCGATTAATTACAGAGATCAGCTTACAATCAGGGTATGGCATAAAGCTATCGCAAACACAAATAGGAAAACTAGATACTCCAATCTATCTTTGTTACTTAACGACAGGTCCCTAAAAAATTGTACGAGACATTTAACTGGTTGGTGGCGCAAAAAAAAGGTTGAGGAACACTGTCCTAGACGATCAACGCAGGGACAATAGTTCCAATTCACAAAGGAGAGCCACCGCAGGAAGTCATGGAACCACTGCTTTACAGAAGTGAAAATATGGATAGTTCAGGAGAAATCCCCCCTTCGATAAAGAGATAACCACACAAACTGACTATAAAAAAAAAACAAGTGAAATAGACTTTGTTTATATAATCTGGGTCTGTCCTGTTGTAAAAGTCTTCGTGTGTTTCATTAACAAAGCCTGGCTGTGCTGAGCGTATCACTGTGTTTCATAAACGGAATAGCTCTGAATCAGTCAGCATCAGGCGGTGTTTGATGTCGGTTGTCTGTTGATGACTCAACACTCGAGTGTGTCTGCAGAGAATGGTTCTGACCTCGACAGGAAAGATCTGTTCCGACTCTTTCACCTCTTTAATGGTACAGTTTTCCCTCCCTCTGTTCCCAATTATGTTCCCGTTTTTCTTTTTTTTCTCCCTTCAGCTGAAAGCTATTGATCCCGGAGACTATAAGCGCAGTTAGTGACATGCGATTCGGTGATGTTGAGCCACTCGGGCTACTGTACGTAGGTTCTCCTATTTGTTATAGTCTGGTAGAGTCACTTTGACAATGGTACTACATCTGGTGCATCCGAGAAGCACCGTGTATTTAATGTGTTGTTCAAGTGGTAAGACGTTTTGACAGTTTCTCTTCTTCCCACAGAAATGTAATTTAAGAGCTTCAGGACGTTTCTCTAGCTCGCACACATAGAGTGACACGACGAGGGTGCACAAACTTGATATTGCACTGTGAAGTATATATTTGTGACGGAACCTAGAGGCCTTCCACGGTCCCGACAGGTGACACACAGAGATGTATCCACTGTATAGAAGCCTGTAAATATGTATTGTATATTTGAAATATGCGTGTTAAATAAAGTTCACATTTTTTCATTTTCATAAAGATGTCGTTTTTGAAACATGACTCATCTTTCCGTTCCTCTTTCTTCTCTCGCTAAATGCTCCACACACACCAACACCAGCAAACACCTGCATGTTATACAGCTCCACTTCATGCCTGGATGGTTTCCCTGCAAGAATTCTCCCCACTCCACTCTTCATCACTTTCTCATTTTCCTCACTGGCTTCAATTTTAACCTTGCAAGTAAGGAGGGGGGGGGCGACTCCTAGTCCCTGCTGCTGCCTGAAACCATTTACTCTGTTCTGACCTTCGGGTAATGTAACATTTACTCCTTCAAACACACAAATGTCAATAACAGCTCGGTAACATTGGTAAAATCGTCAAGAGAAAACCCATTTCCGTCTGGGTTTCTTCACCTTTTAAACTACAGCAGAATGACAACAACAAACTCCAACCTCTAGGTGCAAGGAATTTTCGTGAGTCACTGTTTGACCTGTAAGTGCTTGGCATGTTTTCACCCCTGGTGTGTTTTGACTACCCCAGGCTTGGCTGGGCTGGGCTTGCATAAGCGCAGTGCGTGCGTAGGTTCTTGCGCATACCTGCCTGCATGCCCATATTACAATGTTTGTGTGTGTGTGAGAGAGACGGAGAAGGAAAGGGGGAGGGAGACGAGGAAGGGGGAGAGAATGGGAGCAGCAGTGTCAGATTCAGTATCAGCAGGGTAGCTGGGGTGCCTCAGATGCTGGGAAGCAGCCAAACTGAAGGTTGCCTAATATGACAAAATCACTGATGACTACAGGGGTTGGGTTAATAATAAGTGCAGTTATAATCTAATCCGGCCCACCAAACTTTTCCAAAACATTCTATTAATTTATAATCATTATACTGGTGTTTTTTCCTTGCAATACATTTACTTAAAAGACAGCCTAGAAAAGCATTTTAGCCTTTATCACATTATCTTTACATGTCATTTTTCTTGGTTCTCACAAATGATCTACCTATCTCAGACCTTGGCAAACAAAGGCCCGGGGCGGATGCGGGCCGTTTGCCGTCTTAATTCGGCCCACCAAACTTATTACTCCGAATTATACTGTTAAAGTGCAGTTATTTTTTTCCTTGCAATACATTTACTTAAAAGACAGCCTAGAAAAGCATTTTAGCCTTTATCACATTATCTTTACATGTCATTTTTCTTGGTTCTCACAAATGATCTACCTATCTCAGACCTTGGCAAACAAAGGCCCGGGGGCAGATGCGGCCCGTTTGCCGTCTTAATTCGGCCCACCAAACTTATTACTCCAAATTATACTGTTAATTTATATTATCATTATCCGCAATTTCCCGGGGATTAATAAAGTTCTATCTATCTATCTATCATTAACCTTCTGCCTTTTCCCTGCAAAGCCAACATTTCCCCAATAGATAGTCTCAAAGAGGCTCAAAGCATTTAAGCATTTCGCCTTTATTCAATACTTAACTCATCATTTATCTTAGTTCATGCAAATACACAACCTCCCTGATCCTGACCTGGTCCGACTGACACAATTTTTAGTACCACCTGTGGCCCGCGAGTAGAAATAATTGCTCAGGCCTGATCTATCTGCTCCTTACTCGGGCCCTGTGTCAGATTTTAGAACCGAATGTGGCCCAAAAGTTAGAAATATTTGCTCTCTCCCGGGCTAATGGAAGCTGTAGGACAGTGGTGGGCAAACCTTTTGATCCGCAGGCCACAGTTGGTCCCAGAATTGGACACGGGGACAGAGCTGAGAGCTGAAAGATGGCGCATTAGTTGAACTAAGATGAATGCCATTTAAACCTCATGTATCATCCTAAAATGATACATTTCTAAAAGCCTTTCTGACGCCATTTACTTGGGAAGGTAGAAGTATAATGATAATACACATAAATTATTTAATTTACACAAGGTTGGCAGACCACATTAAAGAGCTCAATGGGCTGCATCCGGCCCCCGGGCCTTAGTTTGCCCATGCCTGACGTAGGGTAATGTTTAAGATGTAATTTCAAGTTAGACTCGATATTCACGTGTGGAACGGATGCTACAGCAGTCTTGCCAAATAAGTAGATCAGAATCTACCAAGTATCAAGTCTGACAGTATAATCTATATTGCATGTAAGGAATATAATGAGATATTCACTTTATATGGGTAAGAGTTTTCAATGTAAGTCGATTACTTTAGCCTGGTCCTTTTAAAAGTAGCTACCAAGACCCAACGGTGTGGACACTCCTGTGGTAGAGAGGAACACACCAAATCCTGTGTATGTGTGTATAAATAAAGTCCTGTTGTGTAAATACTTGTTAGAAAGTTGTCGTTATACACACAGGTCCATCTAGTCACTATCTGTGTTGTTAATCCTTTAAACAGTTCTCATTTGACATTTACAGAGATGCAGGCCACCCACACCCAAAGGTTTAGACGAGGATTTCATCTTATCACACACACAGATGGAAACAGTACAGGACACTGTGTCTTTATAGCTATATACATAGCTATAAATCTATATCTATATATTTAAAGACAAATATATATTTACACATGGTCAGTCAAACTTAAGAGCAACATAAAGGAGAAGAACAGAGCAGTGTTGAAATCGGGGCATCAGCAATAACACTGAGTCAAAACAGCAGTGATGACAAAATGTATGGACTCACACAGAGAACCTTACTTGTTTCTAAAGTACTTTTTCTTGCCCTGAAGTTATGCACTCACATATTTTGCTTATGAAATATTGGTGACACAACATATGGCAGTTACAGTCACGCCATCGCCATATAAGGACAATCTCATGGCCCTCATGGAAGCAAACGTCAACTTCCAGTTCAAGTACAGATGCTTGCCAAAAAAAATAGAAATATTTTTATATAAACCTTTCCATAAACTAGAAAGCTAAAATGATTTAGAATAAATGCAGATAGCTAGCTAGTGCATGGGGGATTGTCTTTCTACAACAATGTTTTATTAACGTTTTGCACATTAATAGAAAATAGAAAAAACATACATTTCCAGGTGCAGTGTTTATTATTTATTTTTCATTATACTCATGTAGCTCGCCTTGCTGCAGGCAGGACTAGGTAAGGAAAATGTTAACCCTTAAACTGTTAAACAGTAACAACTATATAAAACACCCAACTTATGTCTTCTGTTGTGCTCCGTCAAATATTTACCTCCTTTTAATCACAAAAAAACTCTTTACGTTACATCAGGCTTAAACTGACCAACCCTGAAGTTCTTTTTCTTCTTTGTATTTGTAAAATTAAGGTAAACGGTCTTGTAGGAGAAAGTTATAGGGTGTGTACACTGGAGAAATCTATGTCGTGTCGATGCACAGTTACTTCAAGTAGGAAAATTTTATAGGTAGGATAATACCTCAGAACACCGAAAATTTTATTTTATTACGGGTTTTTATCTGCCACAACTTAACGACCGTTTAGTGAAAATAGTACGAGGCATTTAACTGGTCGGTGGCGCAAAAAAAGCTTGGACCTGATGGATGCATACAGGGTTACACTGTATGCATCAATTAGGTTTTGTTTTTGTTCCACAGGTTAATATTTACACATTGACCTGACAAATATAGCAACAAAGAAAACCAACAAAAAATGGTAAATAGTTGCCTGTTTAATGGTAAACAACCCTCCAGATAGGTCAAACACCTTTTTTATTAGTATAACAATCATCATATTTAACTAGAGCTTGTAGCGTTTGACTGGGGAAAGTTAGCTGTTTACAACAGCAGTCTTGCATAATGGTCCCTCCTGTCCCCTCAGGCCCATGTTCTCTGAAAGTGCTAGTTATTTAGTAAATAGCGGTTGGCTGTGAAGGGATAATCTCTGCTGTATTGTGTGGTTGTCTGGGTGAGATGTCTCCTGCCCACAGGTATAAACCCTTATTCTTTCTAATCTGGCATCATTAGGGCTTCCTTATCACAGCACAAAAACTTCCTCATGACGTGGCCCTTTATCACGTCACAAGGAGTTTCCTTGATCCCGGGCCGAACTCACCACCTTTTATAAATACACTGTTCCTGATAGAAATCTAACTTTGTTTGACGTGTGTTTCTGTTTTTTTCCAAGCCGACCGAATGTTTTAACTTCACACGTTCACCAAACAGGGATATGAAGATGCAGATGTGAGACCTGACAGCCCTGACACCTGCTTGTTTTTTCTTCACTCTGTGATGATGTTTGGTTTGGAGCGTCTTCCTGGAACTCTCTGGCAGGTTAGCGTGGCGCACTGATGCAATGGAAAGAGCTGGCTGTGTTTGAACAACTCTTTGACCTGATTAATTTCATAACATTAGTCCCCGGGTGAATCTGAGCAACAATCGTAGTCACTGGGAGGTTGTAATTAGTCTGGTATTTTCTACCGTTGTCACAATCCACATAGCCATTCTTGGAATTCAATAGAACTCTGACATGAGGCGACGTCTGACGCCATCTGGTGGATGTATGCAGGACTGCTGCTCTTCTTACATTTCACCTTAGGCAAGATGGTTTGGACATGTTCAGAGGAGGGACAGTGGATACATTGGTAGAAGAATGATCCTAGAGATGGAGCTACCAGGTAGGAGACAAAGAGGAGATTGATGGATGCAGGGAGGAGGGAGGACATGGAGGTAGTTGGAGTTAGAGTAGAGGATACAGAGAATAATTTGTATCTTAATAATTTTAAATTATAAAATTATGATTTTCAGTGGCAACCCCTAAACAAGGGACAAGCCTAAATGAAAAAAGAAGAGGTCCTTGATGGTCTTACTAGTGGACATTTTATCTATTTTAAAATGTGATTGATTTAATGTTTTAAGCAATTCACTCCTACAAAACCAAAACTGCTGCTTTTCAGGAATGAGGTGATTAGGGGGACAACACAAATAGAAAAGTTTGGAGGAAAAGCTAGAAAAGACAGATTGAGATTATTTGGACATCTTCAGAGGAGGGACAGTGGATACATTGTTAAAAGAATGATCCTAGAGATGGAGCTACCAGGTAGGGAACAAAGAGGAGATTGATGGATGCAGTGAGGGAGGACATGGAGGTAGTTGGAGTTAGAGTTAAGGATACAGAGGACAGGAGGAGACGGAAATTGTTAACCCAAAGAGGAGAAAAAGAAGAAAACTAAAGATGCTGCTTTTAACTCCACGCTTAAGAAAATAACATTTCTGCAACAGTGAAAAGTAGTTTTACTCTAAATTTAAGAATGCATTTAGTATTAGTTGAATGGTAATACTACAGTAGGCACTGCAGGCTTTAGTAAAAAAAAAGATCTACTTTAAAGTTTGTTTTTCAGGTCAAAGAGATGCCCTGAAAAACACACATTATTAGCCGAGAAGATTGTGTCATCCAACACTAATCTATAATCTATTCCGACAAAATCTTTACCTATGGAAAACATGTTCCATTGAGGTCTAGGTACAACCTCTTTTTATTATCAGTGCATAAAATACAGCTACAGCTCTCTTGTATGTACTATTGAGCTATTGGTTGATTTTTATGGTGATTAATGATGAAAAAATTCCACAAATGTCTGATCTAGTATTAAATAATAACATGGTCATAAATCTGGAGTTGTCATTTGTAAAATTTATCATCTCTCGTAAAGGAGTTACATTTGTCAGTTGCTGACTCCTCCTGGTTGCATGTTTGTACAACTTTGTGCAGACAATCGACGTCGTTATCATCAACATCACGACTGAACCGCAGGAATGCAGAAGTCTTCTTGTCTCTATGCACCATCACGGAACAGTAAATCAGTGGAGGGCATTGCTGTGATAGCTCTGATCCAAGCCATAATTACATTATTTGTCAAAGCAGCCATTAAAGCTGAAACTCCTTCACTCGCTACATGAACAGATCTGAACAAACGAAATGAAACAACTTCAGGTTTCATGTTTCCCCTCGCCCCCGTCAGTCTCGCCGACAGTTGGAGGTAGATTGGAGACTGGAGTGTTGTCTAGGTCAACAGCCTCTCATGCAGCGACAGGAGAGGGATGAAGAGTAATTCTCTGATGAGGTTATTTCAAGCAGAGTGGCCCCGGGGCCTCTCTGTTATCATCAGGGCTGCTGGTGACGCACATAGAGGAAGCTGCAGGTCCTCTGATTTACACTCTTTGTTTATCACGGGTTGAGAGAAGCATGAAAAACACAAAACAAATCAAGCCATTTCAGTTTTTTTTTAAATCGCCCACGCTGACTGTTATTCGACATTCAGCTGATGAACAAGGTCAATAAAGCCATTGACCAACAGGGAGAATCTTCTCTTAATTAAAAACAGAACATATAAAGTTTCACATTTTCTGCCCAGAAATAAACCACATCGATTTATGCTGAGGGTGCAATTCCAGTGCTAAAGATTACTGCTGTATTAGGATGAATTTCCACAAGATTACTAAATGGGTGTTGATTTGTGTTTAGACAATATTTTTAATTCAATCTCATTAATTAAACCGAAGATAAATATCAGAAAAAACACAATGAAATGACAGGTTGAAGATGTTATTCATATTCACTGGTTTTGGGATAGACAGAGTCTGACCACAGGGCGGCAGTGTTTTCCTTTTTATGTCAAATTATCATTTTGTGTGAAACATTTATTGCCAAGAACAGACGAAGATAAAGCTACGAGATCAAGAGGAAAACAGGTTGCTGAATCAAAGTAAGGAATTGAACCGTTATCTGATCGTTTTAATTTGTTTTTATTCAATATTTCTAAACTTTACACCATTTTTATAATTAACAATTAAACTTGCTATTAAATAATTAAACCATGCATTCCAAACCCCTGCAGTACCTCCAAACACCCCTAGGGGACACAAACCAGCATAACAGACCTTTGCGTTACATCTTTTTTTTTTTTTTTTTTTCAATTGATGACTCATATTAAATAGCTGAACCTAATAACTGAACCTAATCAACAATGAGACTGAGACCCCATACTTTCATAGCTGCACTATTATTATAAACAACATAGTCAGAGAAAACACATCACCATCATCACCATCGCCATCATTTCCAACCTCATCCTGTACTTTTATCTAAATCTCCGTCACTCCATTATAGAGTTGGAAAAACACAAAAACATCATATTAACAAATAACCTGCTGTGATTTTCTAAGTTATATATACATATATATATATAATTCTATACATAGAATTATATCTAATTATATATATATAAAATTCTAATCATGATAATGGCCTAAGGTTACATTTCCCCGGATCTATCTGCAGTGATTACCATCCCAAATACAATACACGCTCCATCATCTCTACAGGAATATCTTGGAATTCATCCTGGAGAATTCATCTTTACCGCTTCTACCACACTGACTGAAAAAAAGAAGAATTCTTCAATGCAAAACCTTTAAAAACCCTGAGCTATTATAATATTATAGATAGGAAGTGACATATTTATATAAACAGAACCATGAAGTGGATGCAAGGCAAGGGGGAAATAGAGTAAAAAGTATTTTCTCAAATGAACAACCCACATTTTCCATCATAGAAACCAAGGCAGAAGGCAATAACAACTTAAAACAACATTTTGGCCCAAGATGACAATAAAACAAATCCTTTTTTAATATAAACAACCCAGGCTGACTCTATAGATCAATTTAAGATATAACAGAAGGACAGAGTTCAACTAATTACTGACAGATTGAGCAGGCATGACCATTTTAATGCCAAATCATTTGGTTAAATCTAAGTTAAATCTCATATTTGTATCATAACAGACCAACTAAGCCTCTAAATCCCAAATTCTAATTTAAAAACAGTAGCTCAGCGGTTTCATTATCTGATGGCAGGGGGGCAGCAGTGTATTTTCCAAAGATATTAGCTAAAAATTAAACCGAAACTGCAGTGTTACAGGGATAATCTCTGTGATTGACACACGGCATGGCAGTGAATATGCAGCCTCTCAAAGCACAGAGTCGATGTTGTTTTCTATTCCACAGATTGGTTGGTGACTTCATACAATAGTGCTGGACAATGGACAGGCACAGCAGACAGTGTCTTAGCCTTAGTGTCTTTGTGTCTCAAGAAGAAAAACTGAACTTGCAGGTCAGTTCAGATGCAGTGATTTGACTAATTAGGTGTTCTTTGGGTATGGGTGTACAAAATAGAGATTATAATCAGTGGATGACTAACAGATTACTTGGAGATGGTAACCAAGAAATAATTCAATTTCTAATACTATTGTAGATGCTAATCACAACTGAGGCTATCTGTATCAAGTCATATTGTGCCAATTGGGGACAGTATCCCAATGTGTAATGTAAATAATATATTTTTATTTTTATGAGAAAAAATAACTTTATTTACTTTTTTTCATTTAAATTGTAGCATGTCCTACACATTAGTTTAAACATACAATATACTATTTATATTCTTGTTGGTGCTAAAGTACAAACTGCAAAAAGCTAATTTAAGCATCTCCTTGGAAAATCTATCTAATCTAGATTTGTCTAAACTCAGAAAAATACATTGATAAAATTAGAGAAGATCATCTGGAAGCAACTAAAAACACTGTAGAACAGTACAGAGGCCTGAAAAAAAAAAAAAAAAAACGTACTCACTTTTGATGCGACTGCGCGCCAACTATGTTTGGAGTTCTTTTGGAATCTTCCCAGTTCCCATAATATTGTAGATTCCTCAGTTCACTAATTGACAGGCAGGGATTATAACGCAGTAGCCTTATCCATCTGGAATGCATTTTATAAAAAAATGATACATTTAACTGGATTATTTGGCCATATTTTCTTTAATTAACTTGATATTTTTCTCTGAGAAGCATAAATAGTTTAAGTCATCATACATTTGAAAAAGTAATTCTTGTGACTATCAATACTTGACGTTCTTCTACTTTATAAGAATTTGCTCTGCTTCCAGGTTTTTGACTTGGTCATGGTCAGCAGGACCAGGAAGTGATGTAAAACAACCCGGAAGTGATGTTTCGACACTTACATTTGTTAGTTTTCCCTATTGACAATTTTAATATACTATACTTTGTTTGACTTATCTTGTGAAACATTTTCGTTAGACACTTACTTATAGTGTTTCAGTCTTAAATTTCTATTGTTATTTGTTTAGTACCTACATTTTGTTTTCGTTGCTGAAGCCATTTAATTACGTCAGTTTTGGCTCGCCAATTAGCACCAAGTCAGCGGCGGCCGCTTCGTGGTACTTTAGGTTTTTAAAATAAAAATGTAATTATTTCGTTTGACATTTTGCACCTCTTACCTAATCGGAGCTTCCGCAGTTCCACAAAGAGCGCTAATTTAGTGCAGCTGCGCAGTTAATTGCTGCCCAGTTCACATGTTAGACATTGAAGCCGAAATATAGCCAGTCAGCGTCGTCAAACCTAATGGCTTAATGGCACTTGACTTTTTAATGGAGTCAATGTCGCCACTGTTTCACCCCTGCCACAAGAGGTCAGTGGTGTAACCGTCAACAGCGTTGTATGTAGAAATGAATAAGATTTTTTTATTTGGTAAACGTTTAACTAAAACGTATGTTTGTGTAAGCAATAAGTGCAATTAATTAAAGACGCTGAGATTCTCTTTAGGGGTGACTAGGATGGACAGGATCAGAAATGAGGCGATTAAAGGACAACACGGACAGGAAGGTTTGGAGAAAAAAAAAGAAGCCAGATTGAGATGGTTTGGACATGTTCAGAGGAGGGACAGTGGATACATTGGTAGAAGAATGATCCTGGAGATGGAGCTACCAGGCAGGAGACAAAGGGGAGATTGATGGATGCAACGAGGGAGGACAAGGAGGGAGTTGGAGTTGGAGTCGAAGATACAGAGGACAGAGGGAGTTGGAAAAGGTTGACTTACTGTGGCAACCCCTGAAAAAAGGACAAGCCAAAAGGAAAAGAAGAAGAAGAATTTTTGAAATAAAGTTTGTTTGTTTGTTTGTTTTTTCATAAAACATAAAACCCAACAACAGCTTCTAGTTGGTGGCCTTGTGGTTAAGGAAACGGACTGAGCTCTGCAATGCCCCCGGTTCAAATCCCCCTACCACTAAGTTACCGCTGAGGTGCCCTGAGCATGGTCCCCCTACAATGCTCTCGGGAGCTGGTTCGGCCAGAAGCCCCCTGCTCATAAGGTGATGGGTTAAATGCAGAGGCATAATAGACTGAAGGATACTCCCGAGGGATTAATAGAGTTCTAAAAATGAAAAAAATACCCATACATTGTGGGTAAAAATAGAATTTTCACTTTAACTCCATGGCTGAGTAAATCAGAGCATTGACTTTATGTTCTTGTACTAACAGCAGCCTGAGAAGTGGCTTCTGACTAATTGAAGTGAACGTCATTGATCCAAAGAGGGGATCAATGAGTGATTAAACACACACTTAATCCTGACAGGCTGAATACACTCTGGTTTGATCTGCCACAGATGCCCATGGTTTTCCTTTGAGTCTTGTTGGCTCCTACTGATGTTTACTGAACGTTACCATCTTCCATATCCTTTTAAAAACAGCATAGATCAGGCATGAGCAAACTGAAGCATGCGGGCCAAATGCAGCCTGTTGAACTTCTTTATGCGGCCCGCCAACCTTGTCCAAATGACATCATTTATTTATAACATCATTATACTTTTCCTGCAATAATGTGTTTCTCCAGATGACATCTTTAAGCAGACCTGGCCCGTTTGGCGTTTTAATCTGGCCTGCCAAACTTGTCCAAATTAAACTGTTGATTTATATTATCATTATTTTTCTACCTTGTCCTTGCAAAACCAGCATTTCCCCAATAGATAATCTCAAAGGGGCATAAAGCATTTTGCCTTTATACAATACTTTACTCATTATTTATTTACTTACTTCAGGGGGCAGTTGGTGGCCTAAGTTGGTTAAGGAAGCGGACTTGGGTTCGTAAGGCCCCCGGTTTGAACCCCCCCCACCGCTTGATATAGTCTTAATTTATTTATTTTCACGCAAATATGCAATCTTTCTGACCCTGATCTGGCCCGTGACTCAAATTTTAGTACCACCTGTGGCCCGCGAGTTGAAATAGTTGCCCAGGCCTGTCATAATAGGTATTAGAAACATAGGATTTTAGGTTTTATTGATTACTATTACATGCCATTTATCATAGTTCAAACAAATGATCCATCGTTCTACTCTGGTCTTGGTCCCCAGGTCCAAAATTAGGACCAATTGTGGCCCGCAAGTGAAAGAGATTGTCCATGCCTGGCGTAGACACTAGGGATTCCCGGTATCTTTGAGTAATACCAATATCAGCATATAACAAATGCATCCTTTCTTGCACATTTCTCTCCATTAAGAGTGAGTTCCCTGTGGGTTATGAACAAGAGGGCTGTGAGAGGGAGTTAATCTTTCACTATTTAGCAAAGTACAAAAGGTGCTGGAGGAGGAGGGGCTACTGCACAGCAAACATGGTAACCAATATCAGACCTCTGCTGGGCACATACTGTGATTTCCCAGGTTAAGGAAACTATGGAAAACTTTCTTTTGAGCCCAATACACGGATGTGTAACTTCGGCTTTGTTCCATAAAAAAATACTGGTTTTAAGCAAAGACAATCAAACCCACACTCCTCTGCAGGTATCACATTGCAAATGCAGTCTAGACAGTTGAAAGTACTGAAAGTCCAAAGGCAGCTTCTGTTCCTGAGCTGATGGACGGGGAGGACAAGAACACACACACAGCTCAGCAGGAATGACAGACGAAGAGGAGGAGAAGACAAGAGGGAGGATTGAAGCAGGCAAGTTTTGAAGAAGAGGTAAATGACAAAACCCAGAGTGCGTGAAAGGAAATGAAAGACAAGTCGAAAAAGGAGGGAAAACGGAGGAAAATGCCAAGCTTGTTGGGGGAAACGCAGAGCATTTTTGCATGGCCTCACTCTGTGGGAGACTTTAATTACCTTTCAGAGTCGCTGCCTCTACTGGTCACGGGCTGCATACGCTGGCCGCCTTTGATTATCCGGCCTTTGTGAGGGCTTCAGCTCGCTGTCAGTCCGTAATTACATTTACACTGGAGAGCCCCACAGCACATCATAGGGCTCACAGAACCATTATCTGAATGTTCTCCCTATCTTCTGGGCTGAACTTCACACAGCACAGGAACATAAAGGTTGAGGTGTTCGTTCATTTAATTGTTATGTTGTATGCCCATAAGTTTTCTGAGCTGAAAGACAGGAAGGAGAAGAACACGTGACAAGGAGAACAGAAATGACATTTCATGACGGACAGAACAAATGAGTAACAGATCAATGAAATATTCTTAACCTTCTCCTTCAGCAGATCAGCTGCTCCTTCCCAACCTGGCCTCCTTTATTGTGACATCAACCAGCTCCGTGTCATCTTACACCAACTCCATCAATCTCCTCTTGGCTCTTCTTTTCTTCTTTCGTCTCTGAAATCCTATCTCCTACGTTATTTTTCAGGACAGGATTTCCAGACTTTAAAGTGTGTCTCCAAAAACGATCCAAATAATACCTGGAGAGATTCCACAATGTTTTTATCAGCAATCGCCTGGAATACTTTGAGCGCCAACTAAAACACTCAAAGTGCCAGAAGACGATCTTTGTTAACAAATCTTCTTGTAAAAACAAAACAAAATGTAAATGCCTTTACCCCCGTTTCACTCCAGGGGAAGCTACAAATACAGTTTGCTGAGTTGTAAATTACAGTAGTAAGAAAGAAAGAAGTAGTAACAAAATTATAGTAGTAGGTCTTTTGGAAAGTGTGACGATTGTAAATATAACAGAAAAAGTTACTGTTGTAAAAATTCCACTTCTAAAGCACAGTTGTAAATAATTGTAAATTACAGCTGTAAAAAAAAATTAATTAAAATTTTGTATTATTAAAAAAATGCAAATTACAGTTGTAAAATAAAATTACAGTTGTAAATCGCATAAATTTAAATCAATTAATTAATTAAAGAAGAAGAAAATACATGGAAAATCAAAGTTTGCTGATATAAAACAATAACCATCTCAACAATCAGCCAGGTACACATGAAAAATCCTTGCATACACAGAAATATTGCTCTCTACTGGATAAAAAAGACATAACAAAACCCTAAAAAGATATTGCACATTATACTGACAGTACACCTTATATGTTCCTTGCATTTTCTTTAATCTTTCATCTTTAACCTTAATCTTTTGTGTATTTTCCGCCATCTCTTCATCTCCGTTATTGTCTTTTTCATCCCACAATCCCTTTTATGAGCCCAGCAGGAGGATGGAGAGGTGAAATAAGAGTTTGATGTTCACAACCAGACAGCCCCCCTCTGAGATTCTGAGAATCCAACACCTCACAGACCCCTCGTTGCCCACACTCCTCTGCGGGTCCCACCTTTCCGACCTGACTCCTGCGGATTTGCAGTGAGTCCAAGCCTCACCCTTAGTTCCTATGCATTCCAACTGGGAGAAAGGATGATAAAAGAAAGTGAAATATAGGCATTGGTCAATAGAGAGTCAAAAGAATGGTATGCTTGTACATGCATTTGTCAACCTAATTTTTAATTTTTCTTTTTTTGAGGAGGGAATAAACGCAGATGTGTCTCATTGCCTTAAGAAAGTGTGAGAAAATTTCTGCAGGCAAGTCTGATCATTCTCTCCCCTTGACCTTTTTGTTTCTACTGACTCTAATTGGGAAAATAATTAAAAGTCAATTGATGGACAGAGTAAGATAACTCGGTGTGACATTGGTCTCTGGCTAATGCCTGTTAGCTGATGCCATGACGGCTGCAGAATTCTCTCCCAAACACTTGTGCTAAATGATGTTGAATGCTGTAAAGTCAACATGTTATACCTACTGATTTACTTACTTAACGAAAATACAATTATCGAAAAAAGGACTTTAATTGCTGTGCTGAAGTGGTTGATGCTCTTGCCTTACAGAAGAAAGATGTGGAGTTTGATCCCAGGAGTTTTTTAGTGATTTTCTGTATGGTTTTTTCATGTTGTCCTCCCATACAACAAAAACATGAGGATCGGGATCGGGCCAATTGGTCCAAATTGTAAGTAGCCCCGTGATTGACAGGTGAATTGTTCGAGTGGTGGAGGGGGCATGTTCATTCAGGGATTTCTTGTAGTTCCTCTGATGACGATGAAAAAAAGATCAACACACCAGTATTTGCTATTAAAAATCCATCTAAACAGGATAAAAATGTAAACAGACATTATTCCAAGAAACACCAACAGACAAAATTATAAAGTTTGCACACTCCATAGAGTCTTACTGAAATTTTAAGAAGTGAAAATGCAGAATATTACATTAAAGACTTTTAATTACTGGTTACAGTCATTGTAAATCAGGCTTTAACCTGTGTCAGAATACTGAGCAGATCCTGGTAAAAGTGTAGAATGCTATCACTTTGAGCAAGAGTGCAGACAATGGAAGCTAAACTTTAAACCCTTCTACCTATGTAAACCAATAAATGATAAGTAAACCCACAAAAGGAAGCACAAAAGTGACTCGGTAAGAGAGAAGCATTGAAGGAAGAGTGTTAACTAGGTGCCTGATTTTCACATCCTGGCTCAGCTGTCAAAGGCCTGAGTAGAACCTATCCTCATGTGAAGGTCTGTATCCTGGCAACTGCAGAATTGGCCTTGAAATGTGACGGGAAAGTATCCCTGGCCTGGAGCTAAACATCTCAGTCGGAGGATTTCTAAGACACAAGCATGTCATATTTCAAACCACCTCTAACAGGTAATAGCCATAAAACTCCTGCAGGCCCGATTTTTTCCTTATACATCACCACAATGTCCACTGTTCACATGTCATCAGTGGACTTCTGGGCGGCTTTTGTCCACGGTGGTAACATCATCTGGAACTCCAGGTGTGAATCGCCTTGGACTGCAGCCGATTGTCTCTGTTTTGTCTGCCTCTGCGTCTCTACCTCCCTGTTTTTTTTTTTTTGTCCCATTGTTTTGTACCATCACGGCAACAACAACCTGAAACTGCTCCAAGATTTCCGTCGAGACCTTCACCTGGCTGACGATCGCAGCTCCTGTAGGGAGCGGTTGACGGGTCATAAACACTGTTACATGTTTCCATTATATATGGCTTTGTTCTGTGACCTCTCCACCAACCATCACTGATTCATTACTGATAATGCACTCTTGCTTCTATGGGTGATTCTTCTTGTTGAGTTACATACGTCATATGCAGGACAATTTCCTCCCTTAAATCCATGCTTATCCACTTGGTTACGAAGGTTTACAAAAATATCAGTGATAAATAACCAGTGTTGGACAAGTTACTTTAAAGTAACTTATTACTTTACTAGTTAATGCTGAAAAGTAACTAGTTACATTACTAGTTACTAAATTATAAAATTAACTAGTTACTTTACTTTAAAAACAGAAAAAAAATTTTTTCAACTGTGTTGTATCTTTGTACTTGTTTTAATCTATTCTATTTTTATACTATTTTTATGGTAGCATTCATTGCACTGTCGAACCCAGCCACTAGGGAGCACAAGCCAGTGTTTTTTAGTGCCGGTCCCAAGCCCGGATAAATGGAGATGTGTATAAGAGACAGTCTCACAACTGTCCTGTAAACCTTTACTGTCCATCAATCTCCTCTTTGTCTCCTACCTGGTCGCTCCATCTTTCTCCCTAAGGTTTCTACCGTTTGATTTTTTTTTCCCTGTTAAAAGGATTTTTTCCCACAGTGGTTTTTCCTTACCCTGACCGAGGGTCTAAGGACAGAGGATGTTATCAACTCCGTAAAGCCCTATGTGACAAATCTGATTTGTAAATGTGGGCTATATGAATAAAATTTGATTGATTGATGATCGATCAATCGATTGATTGATTGATATTGACTGGCTGGCTGGCTGGCTGATTGGTTGGTTGGTTGGTTGGTTGGTTGGTTGGTATAAAGCGAACGCTTGATATATCTTAAATAAAGTTCTTCAGAGCACGAAAGCATCCGACTGGTCTGTCAACGAGGCATTACAGTACAATAAAAACAAAAAAGATGTTTAGACTTTTTGACAGGCATCTTTATTGTAACCTCAACTTGCCACTTGCCGTTGTCTTGCTTATGGGTGTGTGCTGCTGTACCGCGTCACGTGTGTGAGACTGTTTATTTCCCTATAAGGCAAGAAGACCCGCCCAGGTCTCTTTCTGATTGGCTTAGCCTGAAATGTTAACCTATGTCAATCAATCATCGCTCCGTTTCAACGCATGGGTACAGTTAGTGTACACGGTCATCTTTCACTCACAGCTGCCACACAGTCCTCTCTCCGTGGCCGGGAGAAACCGTCCATTTGGACCACAGATAGTAACGAAGAACTAGCCCATTCACACTACAGTAACAATAACGGCGTAACTGAATGGGAAAAATAACATGTTATGTTATTAGATGCGGAAAAAAGTAGTTTGTTACGTAACGGCATTACAAGTAACGCATTAGTCCCAACACTGTAAATAACAGTTTCCAATGTCTTCTTCTTTTCCTTTGGACTTGTTCCTTTTTTCAGGGGTTACCTACAGTGGACCTTAGGTGCAAAACACTAATACAAATACAAAAACAAAATTACCTTTCAGGTAACAAATTTACAAAATCTGGAACTAAAATACATTCATTCATGTTTGCAAACGCCGAGACAAATTTACACAATTTTTTTTGCGAGGGACCGGTATGGGCCAACTACAGCGGTCTTGAGTTTCATGAGGTCAGTTTTTGTTGTTTTTTAAAGCCGCAGCTCAGACAGGGGAGATCTCATCAACCAGATAATGTTTTACAAAGTAAATGGAACATTGCTAACCATCGCTGTATGACCTACGTGAATCAGTGGTATCAATGTTGTTAGCAGCGGCTAAAAACATTGTTATTAGCTTTTTTTTAAATTCAAAGATCCAACAATCATCAGTCTTCTATCTACGGCCAACAGGAAGACATCAAAGACATTTTACCTAATAATCTACTAACACTACTATCATTAACCTTCCTACCTACCTATCTACATTCAAGTAATTTACTTATCAACCAACATCCACCATTCACATGTTCAGGTTTTACAAACCTCAATCCTACCCTTGCCTGTATCTATTGAATTGGTTATGTACTTATGTTATTTTTACTTTTATTTTATTTATTAATCCCTTGTTCTATAATGTACTGCTGCTGGAACCATCATTTCCAGAAGGATACTTCTGAGGGATTAATAAAGTTCTATCTAAAGCGTGCTTTTCATCCTCTCCCTCTGTTTTAGACCATTCTCATGAAAGCAGTTATTCATTTTCATGAATAACTGCTAGTCTGTGAATTTATCCATAAAAATGCAGTCCATGCTCATTCACTTTATTCATATTTACAACTTTATTTAATGGAGATGTGACAAATGAAGACACTTCGTCGACATGTTACACCGTTACAATAAAAGTTTCTTTTCCACTCATTGCTGAGTCATTTACTTTAGTGTCAGATACAGTGTAGTTGTAGACTGCCAGGACTCTGCCTTCTGTAAATGGTTCCTCTCCATGACAATGTCCAGGTACTGCATCATGTTGACGTCCTCACATGGACCTCTTGACGGATAAGCTTCAGGGAAGGCATCCAGCTCAGACGGTCTGATGTGAAATCCACAGTCTCTGGAGTCAGGTCTTTGTCCAACAAAAGAAAATAAACAGGTAAACAATCTACCACCAAATATTACTTGTGAGGTGAGTATTAGAGCTCACCGGCCACTCCTCCTGAACATGATGCTGTTTTAGAGAGTAGGATCCTGTGACTGTTCACAATCCAACAAACTCATCCATGTCCTTTTGAATAACTCCTGATTCCTGCAGAAGTATCTCGGGTCTCTATGGTTAAATAGTTCCACCCAGAACTGACTCCTACATAAATCTATAAAATAAATGATACTGTACATTTGTTTGAGTGAATGGACGAAGGGTAAATACTATTACATAATGGGCACTTACTTCCTCTTTCTGTATATGGACCACCAGGACACATTCCGCTGGTCGTTAGTGTATGAGCCATACATGTGGCAGGACACACCAGAACGGTGGTCTGTGTGGTAATGGCCTGGGGTCCACTGAATTGCAGCCAAGGTCCCGTTTTCCGTGTTGCAATAAGTCCTCAGTGTCATGGGAACGGAGGCGAGTTGTCGATAACTGGTACGACTAGGGTGTAATTACAGAGTGTCCCCCATTAAAACACTTTGCCGACTGCTGCAGCAGAGCTGCTCCATCCGTCCATCCGAAACACAAGACCTCGTTAGTCGGCTCATACGCGTTCGCCGCAAAACACCGATTGACTGCCGTCCATCATGGTTGGTTCTCCTCCGGTTGGGGAAGTTCCTTGGGACGTTCCTCTTCCGTCAGCAACTTGTACTTGTAATTTCGTAAATTTGTGTCGGTGATTGTAAACGTGTTTCCAAAGTTTGTTAAAGTGTTTTCATAAATGCATTTTTGTTTTTGGTTTTGTAAATTTGTTTTTATAAATGTATTTTTGTTTCAAAGTTTGTAAATTTGTTTTTGTTTTATGTAAAATTGTTTTCATGAATGTATTTTTGTTTCAGAGTTTGTAAATTTGTTTTTTTAGGATCAATCTTCTACCAATGTATCCACTGTCCCTCTTCTGAACATGTCCAAACCATCTCAATCTGTCTTCTCTAGCTTTTTCTCCAAACCTTCCTGTCTGTGTTGTCCCTCCAATGATATCAGCATCTTCAACTCCTCCACCTCCAGCTCCATCCATCATGGCTTGTCTCACCACTGTCCTGTAAACCTTTCCCTTCACTTTAGCTGACTCTCTTCTATCACAGATCACGCCTGATACCTTTCTCCAGATTCTAAATAACAGATTTTAATATAATGTGTATAAAATAATGTTTCTAAAATAAAGGGTTGAGGGCCAAAAAGTGACCTTAGTACTTTTTAGCCCTAAGAAAAAAGTACTAAGGTCAGGGAAGGGATTTTTGCCTGATTCTGGAGCACGATCTTTCTGGCTGCATAAATCTAAGAGCAAAGACTAAAACATCTGCTTAATACAATTCAAATGTAAAATCCAAGTTTTATTTATTCTAGTGAGCTAAAACCTGACCAATAGCATAACAAGAATTTTAGTTCTGGTAGAGAAATGGTGTGATAATAGTTTTATCAACTTGAAATACTGAAAGAATAGCGGAAAAAATACCAGTAGTATTAATGCTACTGTGCTGATTATTGACACTGCATGACTCTGTGCGGTTAATAACTTTCCCTTCTATGATTAGCCGTCACTAACTCCCTAATCAAAATAACCGGCTTAAGCCTCACACTCCACATGGATCCTAACTTTATCCCTTGTTTTCTGATATTCCGTTTTGAAATTGCAGTATTTGTTACTAGCAAAACCAGAGAGGGAAAGAAAATTATTGAAATGCACCTCCTGAGTCCAAGCTCATTATTCTGAGCTTAACCTACACTGAATACAAAACCCTGAGTGTGTTTGTACACCTGAGTTGTATACCTCATCTCCTGGAAAATTTTAACCCACTGGCTTAGTGACTGTGGTTTCTGTAGCTTTCTCCACATTCTTGTTATTACCTGCAAAAATTTGCAGCAAAGGAAGTTCCTCAAACGGAATAATAAACACATCCTTTCAACTAATAGTGTAGTGTATTTTCTCTACAAAATGATTGAAGACTCCTTGTTTATCTCCCTCACAAATTATACAAATGCAAAAATAAGGTCTTTACGGACGTTCCTCACTTAAAAATGAATAATCTTACACATATTTACTTGAACGTCTCAATAAATGTTCTAATTTATAACTGAATAAGATGTTTACTTCCAGTTGGATCAGATTGTCTGAGTCTATTTTTTTCTTGGGTGAGAACAGTGCATCAGGATCAGAGCCCAGTTCTGCTTCTGCCTGGCAGCAGCTTCAGTGCAGGTGCTGGACCTCATGGTTGGCACCAGAGGCACAAATCTGAAACGCTGCCTTTGTGAATTTATCCCTAATCCTTTCTCTTGACTTTGCTTGACTCTCCTCTCCCAACCCCACAGTTTGGCTGAAAGAATAATAAGAGCTCAGGCCATGAAGTTTTTTGAAAAAGTATAGGATTTACAGTCAGCGTGACAGCTGAGTGGTTAAGGTTTTGTACCGAGAGGATGAGGGGCCCCAAGCTATTGCTCACTGACAGAACTTTTGGTCCAGTGCAATAAAAGCCCAACATCAATGCTGAAATGATGCCTCAGTTCTATAGCAATTATCACCTCAAAAATGCTCATTAGCCACATTTAGCCCAGTGGTTCTCAACTGGTGGGTCCCGACCCCAAAAGTGGGTTGCGGACCTGTTCTGAATGGGTCGCGAACAGCTGGTCAAAAAACAGCTCAATAATGTGAATTCCGCTGTTGAGTTTGTGTTTTAGTTTAGAATATCTCTTATTTTGAAAGGCAAACTCTGAATAAAATTAGTATGTTAGAAGAAGTGATTTTTCAAAGACTTTTTTTTTTTTAAATGAATTTTCTTGGTTTGAGTTCTATGAGATTGGATCGCAACTTAATGACCACAGAAAAAAGTGGGTCCCAAAGTGAGACCAGTTGAGAACAACTGGTTTAGACTATATCCCATTGATTCTCTTTTCTCGTCTCCAACATATCAACTAAAGTTTTAATATCATTTGTTTACCTGGCCTTGCATTTACACCCAACACACAAATGATGTGTGTTGGGTGTGAATGCAAGGCCAGGTAAACAAATGCTATAAAAGCTAAGCCAACAACTTTTTAAAACGCTAATTGGCAAATATTAGTTTAGAGTACATTGACTTTCAGCACCTCAACGTTCTCTTTTTCTTTACCATATTACTAATAATAGATTGTGGGCTGAGAGTGAAGTCGATAATCACTGCTGTGAACATTGACTAAACACAGATGAGGAAAAGATGATGAAGAAAAAAAAAATGCCCTGACATAACACACCGACAGGCGAGTGACAGGAAATCAATAAGTTGGTTGTATTACCAGGGAGATGGTACCAGGGATAGTACCAGGGAGAAATATATATATATATTATATATATGTATATATATATATATATACATACATACATACATACATATACAAATATAAATCAGATTTATTTTTATTAAAGAAGTTTATGTATTCATATATACTAGCATAGATATATACACACAAATATAGATATATATATTAGTCACTAAATACTCAATTTAGTGACTCACTCAATAAAATTCTTATTTAGCATGCAAAATATTTATATATATATATATAAACATATATTCACACATGCACACATACGTGATCACTATAAATGTGTATTAATCACACTTATAGCCATTTATACATGCATATATATATATCTGTGTGTGCTTTTGAACAAGTTCAAGGAAAAAAAACAGAAACCATTTTTCTTGTTTGTTTTGCAATAAAAAGGCTTATCAAAAAAAAAAAAAAAACCTGTGTACCTGTATCTGTATAGCTCCAGGAACTATATTCTTAACGGTCTAGGAAAATTACCCTTACATTGGACCCCAAAACCAGAACCGTTAAAGTATCGTTCCTGTTCGACTGGCAAAAATTTCTAGTTCAATGCCCTGAGTACTACAGACATTTTTAGAGGGTGAAGGACTTTGATTCTAGGCTACAGAGGATTGTTAGAGAACCAAATAAAACAGGTAAATATACAAT